>PVKV010041374.1:0-11487 GCA_004027835.1 Alouatta palliata | reverse complement strand
TTTTTTTTTTTTTTTTTTATATATACTTTTTATTGCATTTTAGGTTTGGGGGTACATGTGAAGAACATGCAAGATTGTTACATAGGTACACACATGGCAGTGTGATTTGCTGCCTTCCTCCCCATCACCTGTATCTGTTATTTCTCCCCATGCTATCCCTCCCCAACTCCCCACCCCCTGCTGTCCCTCCCCTTTTTCCTCCCTACAGACCCCAGTGTGGCTTTATTTCTTAATGTTGAACATTTATATAACTAGTAATTGCATATTCAGTTGTATTATGAAATGCAAATCTTGCACTTGTACAAATCAGTACATAGAATAAAATATTGACAGTAGCACTATTTATAATAGCAGTAACCTGGAAACAACCAACTTGTCCATCAAAAGGTGAATTATGAAAATGATTATTATGCACTTGTTAATACACACTGAACTTTTATACAAAATTATAGGCACCCAGTAATATGCAGCAATATGAATGAATCTTAGCAGTCTCATGTTAAAGTGGAAAAAAGTTAATTTTAACAAGTGATACTAGTGTGAGACAATTTTATAAATATATATCATTTTAAGGGATCTTTCATTTTCAGAGGTGTGTGTTGATACAATAACAGTATTAATAAAACAAGTGATTTATGTGGAATTCAGCTGGGTAATAATTTCTGGAAGGGACTAGACAGGGGTTAAGGAGTCAAGTAGATGGACATGGAGATTATTTTCAACGTCCTATCTCTCCTTTGCAGTAATGAGTTTGTGGGTGATTAATATATTTTTAGTGAATAACTAAATAACAAGTAAACTGAAAAAAAAAGAAAAAAAGAAAAAGTCCATATAGGCAGCAAAGTTGAAAATATGTCATTATTCTAGTATTATTGATAGCAACAGGAGGCAGACATATACTACTCAGACAAGGTCGCGTTCTGGGGGAAACCCAGTCATATAAAACCTAGCTGCAAGTCCTGGGTAAATCCACGGATGGGATTAAGACCTCTCTTCCTATTTGGCATGCTTTCCTCTGATTAATTCCCACTTTTCACCTATTTTACATATAGTTTCCCTAATTGGTTTTTTTTATACTGTAAAGCCCACCTTTGAGTGGTACCTTTGTATTTTTTTTTTTTAATACTCACAAATCAATCAGCATGCACGCCTCAATCTGAATCCATAGAAGCCCCGTACCCAGCCACACTGGAAGATAAACTGCCTGACTTTGGGTGAGGGAACCACCCTTTTGTCCCCTTTTTGCTGAGAGCTGTTTTGTCTCTCAATAAAATTATTCTCCGCCCTCCTCACCCTTCCACTGTCCGTGTAACCTCATTCTTCTTGAAATGGGGACAATAATTCAGGACCCACCGAATGCAGGTACACAGAAGGCTATAACACTGTGACCCTTTGCCCTCTGCCGGCGGAGGGCAGCCACCCCACGCGACAGGAAGCAATGGTTGGGCACGCCAGCACGTGAGACACAGGCTGGAGCTGAGCAAGGGTCTGACAGATCTGTTAATGCGCCTCCATCCATCGGGCTGCAATGGTGGGACTAAAAGAGCTAATGAGTACATTGTAACATCATCCCCTCTGGGGCTTTGGGTTCCCAGGCACCCCTGCCTGGGTGCCACCATGTTTCCCTCATCTGGACGCCAGAGTCCACTGCAGGAGAGACTTGCGACATGCCTGGTTCAGCCGCAAGCCCTGCATGGGGCCTGCTTTTGTTCTGGCGCTTGGAACAGCTGGCTGGACCTTGCACTCACTCTCATACACACTCACTCCTGGTGGGGGCTGAGTGCACAGTGTGGGGGCTGTCGTATTCGGGCCACTGGGCAGCCCTGTGCAGCCTGGCAGGCAGAGTGGATGGGCACCTTCTGCGGTGAACCCAGGCCCCAGCAACGTTCAGACGGGAGTGTTACAGCCAGTGGTCTCCCAATGGCAAAGTGATTGAGAAAAATCCTGCGTCATTATGATTAATCAAATATTATGCACATGACTTTTTTTCAAATAAAATATAAACTCAAAATAAATTAATAAGACTGTTATGAAGATTAAATATGATTACATGTGGAAGGCACTGCCTGGCATATAGGGTGCTCACAACTTTTATATATTCTCTTAACATTTTTGTAAACTCTGATCACATTGTGTTAGTTTATCTATATACATAATTTGCTTAGGTGTTAGTGTTCTTTGCATTTTTTTCATTCTCTGTCATCTTAAAATAAAGGTGACATATGCATTAATCCGCAGACAATTATAGCTAAAAGTGAATGAAATGATCACATTAATATAAATGAAGTTGTGTCAAATCAAATCTCTCCTATAATTGCAATATTCTGTTAAAAAAATCTCTTGAAATGATTTATAACAACTTAGTGTTTATCCTTCTTAGGGATAAATCCTTCTTTAATTTATATTGAATCACACTAATGATGATGTTGAACAATTACAAGTTATCATTAATGAGGAACACAATTTATAACTTTCTTGTAACAAACATACATTTCTAAACAACATAAACATATATGTTAATTATTTTGAAAATTGTAATCATATTGACGCACCAGTGAATTTGACATAAAATATGTGAAGAAAAGGAGATCCAGAGAGCTTGAATTTTTTGCTTAATGGCACGTAGCTAACTAATTCAGGGAAACACAGTTAAATTCAGGTCTTCTTCCTGATTTACTGTACTTTCCACATTTCATTTTGTATTATCTATGAGTGAAAAAGCAAGACACGCTGGAATGTGCTAGAATAAGTGGTACTAAGCAATAATATTTCACATTCTTTTGATACAGACATCCCATTATTTGAAATATAAGACAGTTCTGTTGTATATTTTAAAAACATATTTATATATGTAGAATGAATATCTAGATAGCTTGTAATAACATAAATGTCAAGATATAAAGATATATTACATTAATAAATTTGTCCTATTAGGTAGAATTGCCTCCAAAACGCCCTGCTTTGAAAAGAATACAGTAGAAATAAAGAAGACTCAGGATACTGATACTCAAAATATTAACTTTTAACAAAGACAAAATATGAGTGATAATGGTGTTCACATTTGATACGTTCTGGTATTGCTTAATGGTGAAGCTAAATTAATCATGGTAATTAGCTTTAAATTCTCAAAAGTTCTCATTGCCATTTCTTTAACTTTTAGCATTAATGTTTTATATGCATTTTATATTAGGAAATGATGTCAGAGAAACTGTTACTATGAAAAACATTTTTTTTACTTTGAAAATTAACTCATATAGTGAATAATGTGAAGACTACTATTTTAATTTTTTTTCATAAATTACTTTTTAAATTTTAAATTACCCTTAAATTGCTATTGAACAGCTAAGGAATGAGAATAACTCCTCATAATGGGAGATGGATACTTAGAAAGAAAAAAACAGTCTTGTAAGATAATACTGGGAAAAATTCCAATTTAAGGTATTCCTGAACAACATGTTATCCCAGGTAAAGGGTGTGTACAAACTTCGTGTTCTAGAAATAAGTAACAGAAATGTATTTAGGCAACAACCTTTATGTGTATTTGTGTTTTTAGTTTTAAAAAACAGCTTTAAGTGTAGTCATGCAAAATATCAAATGGTGTTTTTAAATATGCCTTTTTAATTTTAAGACTTTTTGTTGCAAGTTTCTGTCTTCAATGCCTTTACCAGAAATAAATTTAAATAAAATATTAAATAGAGTAAACAATAAAAAAAAACTCTCTCTAATATTTACAAACTTTACATATAGTCTTGTCATTAACCAAGAAAGAAACTGTTGATTCTCCAAAGGGCAACAAAATCATGGTGGTAGCTGGGTGGCAACATTATTGCCTGGGTAAGTACAGAGTCACTGGATAGGTCTTCTCAGGTCTCCACATCTACCAAATTACCTTCATAGCAGGATAATCACAATCTTACTTTATATTAACATAATTTTTCTGAATGTAAAAATTGTCTTGATATCTAGTTTAAACCTTTTACCTTTTCAGTGATTTACAATTTATAGTAAATGCATTTTAGAATTTTCCTTGAAAATAAGTTTCAGAAGTAGACAATGGATCCTTGCGAAAAAAAAAAAAAAGGTTATTTGAACTTCTTTTGTCTTATTTTTATTTTTTTTTAATTTTGGGTACATAGTAGGTATACATATTTTGACGGTACATGAGATATTTTCATATAGGTATGCAATGTGAAATAATCACATCATGGAGAAAGGGGTATTCATACTCAAGCATTTATCCTTTGTGTTTCAAATAATCCAATTTCCCTCTCTTAGTTGTTGTAAAATGTACAATTAGGTCGTTATAGACTATAGTCACCCTGTTGTGCAATCAAATATTGTGTCTTATGTGCCCCTTCTATTTTTTTGTACCAATTAACCATCCACACCTCCCCACCAATGACCCCAATCCCCATCCCCACCTCTGTTAACCATCCTTCTGCTCTCTATGCCCTTGAGTTAATTGTTTTGACTTTTTGATCCCACAAATAAGTAAGACTATGCAATGTTTGTCTTTCTGTGCCTGGCTTATTTCACTTAACATAATGACCTCCAGTTCCATCCATTTTGTTGCAAATGACAGGATCTTATTTTTTTTAGAGCTGAATGATACTCCATCGTGTATATGTACCACATTTTCTTTATCCATTCATCTGTTGGTGGACACTTAGTTTGCTTCCAAATCTTAGCTGTTATTAACAGAGCTGCAACAAACGTAAGAGTTCAGATATCTCTTTGATATACTGATTTTCCTTTTTAGGGGTATATAACCAGCGGTGAGATTGTTGGATCATATATTAGCTCTATTTTTAGTTTTATGAGGAATCTCTGAACTGTTCTTTATAGTGATTGTACTACTTTACATTCTTACCAACTGTGTGGGAAAGAGGGTTCCCTTTTCTCTGTATCCTCTCTAGTATCTGTTATTGTCTGTCTTTTGGATATAAGCTATACGAACTGAAGTAAGACATTATTGTAGTTTTGATTTGCATTTCTTTGATGATCAATTATGTTGAACACCTTTTCATATGCCTGTTTGCCATTTATTGTCTTATTTTGAAAAATATCTATTCAAGTCTTGCGTCCATTTTAATTGAATTATCAAATATTCCAAACAAGGATAATTTTACTTATTCCTTTCCATTTTGCATGATGGCCTTTATTTCTTTCCATTCACTGAAAAAAAAAATGCAACTGGCATACTGAAGAATGCATCATATTATTTTTTCTTTTTTTTTTTTTTGAGACAGAGTCTCACTCCGTCACTAGGCGCCAGGCTGGAGTGCAGTGGCATGACCTTGGCTCACTGCAACCTCCACCACCTAGGTTCGAGCAATTCTTCTGCCTCAGTCTCCAGAGTAGCTGGGACTACAGGCGTGTGCCACCAAGCCCAGCTAATTTTTTTGTATTTTTAGTAGAGACAGGGTTTCACCATGTTGACCAGGATGGTCTCGATCTCTTGACCTCGTGATCCACCTGCTTCGGTCTCGCAGCATGCTGGGATTACAGGCATGAGCCACCGCACCCGGCCATCAGAATTTTTTAATTGCAGAACTGATCAGGCAGAAGAAAGAATTAATTATTGAGCTGAAATGCCTTGAGGTAGGCTTTATTGGGTTAAATCTATTTGGTATTCAATAACCTTTTTGTATTTGAGTATTGATATTTTTCTCTAGGTTTTGGAAGTTCTGTGTTACCATCCCTTTGACTAAACTTTCTACCCCATCTCTTTCTCTACCTCCTTTTTAATGCTAATAATTTTTAGATTTGCCATTTGCAGCTGTTTTCGAGGTCCTGTATACATACTTCATTGTTTTTCATTCTTTTTACTTTCGTCTCCTCTGACTGTGTATTTTCAGATAGCCTGTCTTCCAGCTCAGTAATTCTTTCTTCTGCCTGATCAATTCTGCTATAAAAAATTTCTGATGCATTCTTCAGTATTGTTTCAACTCCAGAATTTCTGCTTGAGTCTTTTAAATTATTTCATTCTCTTTGTTAAATGCATCCAATAGAATACTGAATTTCGTTTCTGTGTTATTTTAAATTTCAGTGCATTTCTTCAGCACAGCTGTTTTGAATCCTCTGGCGGAGAGTTCACATTCCTCTATTTCTCCAGAATTGGTCCCTGGTGCTTTATTTAGTTCATTTGGTGAGGTCGTGTTTTCCTGGATGGTGTTGATGCCAGTAGATGTTCTTTGGTGTCTGAGCATTGAAGAGTTTGGTATGTATTGTAGTCTTCAACACCTGGCCTTGTTTGTGCCCATCTTTTTTGGCTAGGATTTCCAGATATTTGAAAGACTTCTCAGATATTTTAAAGGACTTTCCAGGTATTTTATAGAACTCAGATTACAACTTGGATGTTGTGAGCTAAGCTGTTTCTGCTTAAGGGGGTGCTCCAAGCCCCGTAATGCAGTAGTTCTTGTGGACTCACAGAGTAACTGCCTTAATGGCCTTGGACAGATCTGGGAGAATTCTCTAAATTAGCAGGTGTGGATTCTTGTTCTTTCTTACTTTATCCCAAACAAGCAGTCTTTCTGTCCTCAGCTACCTAAAGCTGGTGGTGGAATTACATAAGCACTCTTGTGGCCACTACCACTATGACTACACTGGGTCAGACCTGAAGCCAGAACAGCACCAGGCCTCACTCACCCAAGGCCTACTGTTACCACTCCCTGGCTAGTGCCTATGGTTGTTCCAGGCCCTGGGGCTCTATATTTGGAGGGTGGCAAAGCCAGACAAGACTTTGGATTTGAACAACTTTTACCTATTCACCTGAACTGATCATGTATTGTGGGTTAAGTTAAAATTGTTCAATTTAAAAAGATACTCTTCAGAGTGGTTTTGGTTTGTTATTTCAAGGGACCTGTGGTAGAGTCAACAAGCTGACACTTAAAAAGTAATGTCCACTCTCTCAGAGGGCAGATGTTTCTAGGAGTCCAGTCAAGGGATTATATTTCGTAATCATCTGGATTAAGTCTCATATGATGTATGCTGTTCTAAGACTCAGTTGTGTAAGAAGGAGCTGTGTCTTCTCCACTTTGTCATCCCACACCTGCCAGCTGCATGTAGAAGACACTGAGTTTCTAAGGAAAGGTGAAACGACTTGATGAAAGAACTCCCTAACAATGTCCATGTTGAGTGCCCAGTCATCCCATAGATCTCATGGGCTTCTAGATTGTTGATTTGTATTTGGGACTTCATCCACTTTAACTTTTTCTTTTAGAGATTTTAACTTTCCTCTTAGAGATATTCATCTTTTTTCATTTTTATTCATATTTGTATTTATGGCTTCAAGACATTTGTAAAATTCATAACAACAAAAATTTTAAAACTAAATACTAAATCATCTTCCAAGAAGTTAGTCAAAAAAAATCAGAAAGTGAAACAGGAAATAATTTTAGGCAAACGTTTATTATTTGAATCAGTCTGACAAAGCATCACAACAACCAAGTTTAGGAGGCTCAAGGAGAAGTACAAAGAAAGTGAATCCCTTATGAATAAAATTCTTGTGAAAGAAAATCAGATGCAATGACACCAAAATGGTGAAGACAGAAAGCCCAAGATAAAGAAACAGTTTTACAGGAAATTATGTGTTAGGATGATAATTTAAATTAACTCTTTATTTTTAATCCTTAAATTTCATAGATTTTTTTTTGTAGAAGAAAGAAACTGAACAGAAAAAGCACCATTTATGCTATATAAACAATCTATACATTTCAAAAGAGCAGGAGAAAAATAAAAGGCAATAAGGAAAAATGTTTTGTAAAAATGTGGCATTTACATGACAAAGATAATCTAGAAATTTTAAAGAAGAATATAATAGATAAATATAAAAAACGGAAGAAAAGAACTAATAAACCAAACCAACTGTTAAGCAGAAAAAAAATATGATGGCAGAAATTTGTCCAAATATATCTATAAATGATAAAGGTACATGTTTCAAAATTGGAAACAAATTCCTCAGTATTTGTATGTTGCTTACTAACACTACATACTGTACTGTACAGTAAAATAATAAGAAAAATAAAAAATGAAAAGTATGTTATTAAATGTCATAAAATACTAGATATTACTACTATTATAAAATATTGCATTTTCTATATGAGTTAGCAGACTGGATTGAATTTTTGTTCCCCAAAAATTTATATGCTGGAATCCTAACCTGCAAGAGGATGGTATTAGGAGGTGTGGTCTTAAGAAGGTAATTAGGGATAAGGATGGAGCCACAGGTGAATAGGATTAGTGACAGACCCCAAAGAGATTCCCTGCTCCATCTGCCATGTGAAGACACAGTGAGAAGATTGCCATATATGAACCAAAAATCAGGTCTTCACCAGACACCTACTCCACTGACACCTTAATCTTGAACTGATAGCCTTCAGAACTGTGAGAAGTAAATTTCTGTTGCCTGTAAGGCACCCAGTTTATGGTACTTTGTTATAGTAGCCTAAATGAACTAAGATGATCATTATCATTCTTATTTCTTGTTGAATATTTTATTATTACGGAGAGTACTTCTTTATTCAATCTGATGCTTTTCACTCAATAATAATAGCACAGAATCAAATATGCAAAGCATAATCTTATGTCTATACATTAAGTTGACAAATTTATAATGATTGTGACTGGCTTAAACACAATCTCATAAAAAAATCATGCAGACAAAAATAATTCTCAAAGTTTTAACAAAACTACACAGATTTATGTAATAGGTATTAAATACTGAACCAAGTGAATAGAGGTTACATATTTTTAGAAATTAACTTAAAATTAATATATATTACAATTTTTAATTTGACATGTTTTTAATTAAATGGCAATATAAGCTCTAAGAAAAGCCTTAAGAAATTCAACAAGTTACTGTAATACACAACATATCTTCTTACAAGTAATTTGATTTTGGAATAAAAATTTAAAAGTTAGTTTAAAAAATTTTATCTGCTCTTCTAAGTAGCTTGTTCTAAGGAGATCACCATTTTTTAAATAATGAAAGTACTTGTGTTAGTCAGGTTCTCCTTAGCACCAGAACCAACAACATATATCTGTATATAAGAAGAGATATATAAAGAGTTATTATGAGAATTGGCTCATGCATTATGGAAGCCACAAAGTCTCATAATCTACCATCTGTGAGTTGGAGAATCAGGAAAGTCATTGCTGTGCAGTTTGCCCTTTGTCTGCCTTTTGTACTATTTGGACCCTCCATAGGTCAGAGGATGCCAGCTCACATTGATGAGGGTGGGTCTTTGTTACTCAATCTACAGACTCAAATGTTAAATCTCTTAGGAAACATTCTCACAGAAATACAATCAGAAATATTATTTTACCAGCTATCTGAGCATTCTTTATCCTAGTCAAGTTGACACATTACATTAACCATCACAGTACTAGATCTCAAACTTGTCTGGTATTAAATGAAAGTTAAGCCTGCATTATTAAATAATAATAATAATAAAAGTTTTTGAAAATAAATGTCTTAGACTTTCACGATAAATAGATGGAAAGGTATAGTAAATATAAAGGAAACAGAAAAAATGAAATACATTTTAATAACAGAAATTAGTAAAACATGAAAAAGATCTGACCAATAAAAGATAGCATGGGGAGAAAGATACAGGTGATGGGGAGGAAGGCAGCAAATCACACTGCCATGTGTGTACCTATGTAACAATCTTGCATGTTCTTCACATGTACCACCAAACCTAAAATGCAATAAAAAGTATATATTAAAAAAAAGCAATTATTATGTGTCTATTAAAAATAAATATTAAAAAAGAAAAAAAATTTGAGCTTTTGGGGAAAAAATACCAGTAAACAGATTCAAATAAAGTAAGGATCTACAGAAAATAAAGTAAAAAGAACTAAATAGCAGTATTAAGAACAAAAGTGAAGGCACAAGCATGAGTAGAAATTTTATAAATCACAAGAGAGCAGCATCTGTGGAGTTATAACCTATTTGAATGCTCACGTACATTTTCCAAACTTACTCCAAATTTTAATAGCAGTGTTTTTCTGAGTAATGAGAGCAAAAATTGATATTACTTTTTGTGTAATTTTCCGGATTATAGATCATTTTTACTAAAAATATCAAATCAAGCAAGTTTTAGAAGAAAAACTTCCTTGCAAATATATTCAAGAAATCAAGTCTCTCAAAAAAAAACTTCTATGCTCCAATAAATATGGTTATTTTTATCTTGTCATTCCTTACTATGGTAATGTAGAAATTCAGTTACTGAGGCTACAAACTCTTATAAATCATTTATATTCTCTTTCATTCAACTGTAATCATGTGCAAAGAAAACAGAGGAGAATCTTTGTTATTCAATTCAACAGTCTGATTAAATTATACTTATTAAAATTTTAAAAGTGACAAATCATAGAGCTTCCTTCTTAAGAGCTTTTGCCATAATCCCATCAGAGAGTACAATAGATATAATTCATGGAGCTACCAGGAAAAAAAAAATTATATATATTCAATTTTAGTGAAAACACTTATACTCAATATTCAGAATAAGATGACTATAACATTTCCAGCACTTACTTTGTTTTAGTGGGCATTAATATTAAACAGTGAACTAATACTTTTTTTAAAAAGATTCAATATTCTTACATGCATTCTAGAATAATGCAATTGAATTAGTTGTCTTTATATAAAGAATAATACTTTTCTTTATCCATAAAGGAGTTTGCCGGAATGATGAGGAAAGCAGAAACAACAGCTTAAAATACTATATTAAGGTAAACTGGAAAGTACCAGTGTCTATCAGTTCTAGAGGCAACAGGGCTTGTATTATTTTATGACCAAATGAAACACAGTCCTGAGTGGAAAGTTTCTAATTTCCATAACTCCAATTAAAAATCTTTATCTTTGAGTATCCAGGAAATGAACTAAACTCTACTCCTAGTGGATAAAGTTCCCTCTCAGAAGTAGTACTTCAATTACTGGCTGAGTTTCTCAGGAGAAAGAACAAACTCGAGTAACACGGAGGAAACCAGAGTGAACCGAGAGCCTAGCGACCAACATGACCTCCTCAATAAGCCCAAGAGTGAGATGACCCCGGAGGAGCTGCAGAAGCGAGAGGAGGAGGAATTTAATACGGGTCCACTCTCTGTGCTCACTCAGTCCGTCAAGAACAACACCCAAGTGCTCATCAACTGCCGCAACAATAAGAAACTCTTGGGCTGTGTGAAGGCCTTTGATAGGCACTGCAACATGGTGCTGGAGAACGTGAAGGAGATGTGGACTGAGGTACCCAAGAGCGGCAAGGGCAAGAAGAAGTCCAAGCCAGTCAACAAAGACTGCTACATCTCCAAGATGTTCCTGCGTGGGGACTCAGTCATCGTGGTCCTGCAGAACCCGCTTATTGCCGGCAAGTAGGAGTCATCTATCCCTAGCAGTCAACAGAACTCACTCCCCTGTCCTACAGAGACCGCTGCCGCTGATGTTGAGAATAATAAATATGTGTTTTTTTTCTAGTGGTAAAAAAA
>PVKV010041373.1:0-11487 GCA_004027835.1 Alouatta palliata | reverse complement strand
ATTGCATTTTAGGTTTTGGGGTACATGTGAAGAACATGCAAAATTGTTGCACAGGTACATATATGGCAGTGTGATGTGCTGCCTTCCTCCCCATCACCTATATCTGGCATTTCTCCCCATGCTCTCTCTCCCCAACTACCCACCCCCCACTGTCCCTCCCCTTTTCCCCCCCGACAGACCCCAGTGTGTGATGCTCCCCTCCCTGTGTCCATGTGTTCTCATTGTTCAACACCCGCCTATGAGTGAGAATATGCGGTGTTTGATTTTCTGTTCTTATGTCAGTTTGCTGAGAATGATGGTTTCCAGGTTCATCCATGTTCCTACAAAGGACACGAACTCATCGTTTTTGATGGCTGCATAATATTCCATGGTATATATGTGCCACATTTTCCCTGTCCAGTCTATCATCGATGGGCATTTGGGCTCTTGAATGCTGACTGGACAATTTTTTTAAATAAAGTAAAATAAACCCCTACATCTTAACTGCTACTTGGTAAACTTGCTCAAATAAGTAATTCTCTTTTAAACTTTACCCAACTTTGTTAATCAGAAACCTACTTGGACCTTGGATAACCCAAAAAATAAGATGTAGGAGGACTCTGCATCCTAACACAGTCAAATTACATTTCAGGATAATGGTATCTGCTTCTATTACTCCCATACCACTTTTTGCTTCTTTATGTTGCTATAATTTCTTCAGAGGTCCTCATTTGTCTATGGCTCTTCTCCCCCTCTCAGACACTCTTTAATATACCCATGACCAGAACTGAGAAGAATGGAGAGATAAAGTCATCAGAAAAGAAAACAGAAGACCCTAGTTTTAGTTTTTGGAAGTTTATCCGGTATCTGATTTACAATAAGTTATCAGTGACCAGCGTGGGTAGATGCCCCTCATTCATCGTCACTGGAATAAAATCAAGATATGAATGACTACTGAAACATGAGGCAAACTTAGAACATGATGACTTTTGTTAAAAAGTTTCTATTTCAAAGACCTGGAACCAACCCAAATGCCCATCGATGATAGACTGGACAGGGAAAACGTGGCACATATACACCATGGAATATTATGCAGCCATCAAAAACGATGAGTTCGTGTCCTTTGTAGGAACATGGATGAACCTGGAAACCATCATTCTCAGCAAACTGACACAAGAACAGAAAATCAAACACCGCATATTCTCACTCATAGGCGGGTGTTGAACAATGAGATCACATGGACACAGGGAGGGGAGCATCACACACTGGGGTCTGTTGGGGGGAAAAAGGGGAGGGACAGCGAGGGGTGGGTAGTTGGGGAGAGATAGCATGGGGAGAAATGCCAGATATAGGTGATGGGGAGGAAGGCAGCAAATCACACTGCCATGTGTGTACCTATGCAACAATCTTGCATGTTCTTCACATGTACCCCAAAACCTAAAATGCAATAAAAGATATATATAAAAAAAGTTTCTATTTATGTCAAATCAGAAAAAAATAACTTACCAGTTATGCCATTCAAGGTCATCAGTACTGTGAATGCTTTTCTAGTAACAAGATCCAACAGCTCAAAAATAGATCGATCAAATAAAGAACCAACACTTGGGGAAAAGTCAGGGGATGGATTATTTCCTCTGGGCCTTTCAAAGTGTGAGAAAACTTACGCTAATAAGTTACCAAATTAATTTATTGGCTAACATCTTTCCCAATGAAGGTGTGTTGAAGTTTTCAAATGCCTTGCTTCAACAACCAAATGGTAGATTTTACTAAATATACTTACTGCTGGTTTGAGTAGATGCAGAATTTATCTGTACTTGTTCAGATGACCCTGTCTGAATTAAAAATGAATAGATAAATTAAAAAGTTCGTGATTCATATCTGAGAAGATCTATCTGCTCAACAATTGTTCTCACCTGGTTACTGTTGGAGTCCACAGTAATAGAGTCAACTCCAATGGCTCTTTCTGTGGCAAAGTGGACATGAAGGATCTCCTGGGCTTGACCTACAATAGCTTTCAATTCTTCTACAAATTTTTCTCTCTCACTTTCCAGTACAAAGTTGTCTTCAACCTGCCCAAAAGTAAAAGTAAGTCTCTTCATGAGAATGAATTTAGTTTCTTCAAAGTTATAATAGTATATCAATAATGACTACCACATAAAGAAAGAGAATTGGGCTGGGTGCGATGGTTCATGCCTGTAATCCCAGCACTGGGAGGCCGAGGCGAGCAGATCACCTGAGGTCGGGAGTTCGAGACCAGCCTGACCAACATGGAGAAACCCCGTCTCTACTAGAAATACAAAATTAGCCAGGCGTGGTGGTGCATGCCTGTAATCCCAGCTACTTGGGAGGCTGAGGCAGGAGAATCACTTGAACATGGGAGGCGGAGATTACGGTGAGCCGAGATAGCGCCATTGCACCACAGCCTGGGCAACAAGAGCAAAACTCCATCTCGAAACAAAAAAAGAAAGAAAGAAAATTAAAATTAAGTATCTAAATCCAAGTGCCACAGTGGAATTAACAAAGACCAGCAATAAAATGCCAAATAATACATTAAATTCTTCTATTTTATGACTACTGACATTTCTCAGACTGGCATTACCTACCAGAGAAGGAGTCGGCATTTTAAAAAATGTCATTCTATAAATTGGTTGTTATTTGAAGAACGGAGGCAATGTTTAAAACTAAGATGTCCAAACCCAAAAGCTTTTAAATCACAAACCACAAAATGAAACATCTCCAAAGATGGTAAAGAATAGCTCAGAAGGCTGGGCGCAGTGGCTCGTGCCTGTAATCCCAGCATGTTGGGAGGCTGAGGCGGGTGGATCACTTGAGGTCAGGAGTTCAAGATCAGCCTGGCCAACATGGAGAAACCGTGTCTCTACTAAAAATACAAAAATAAGCCAGGTGTTGTGGTGTGTGCCTGTAATCCCAGCTACTCGGGAGGCTGAGACAGGAGAATCGCTTGATCCTAGGAGGTGGAGGTTACAATGGGCTGAGAACGCACCACTGCACTCCAGCCTGGGCAACAGAGTGAGACTCTGTCTCAAAAAAAAAAAGAAAGAAAGAATAGCTCGGAAGACCACCAATTAGACTAAACATTCATGAAAAGAATGAAAGAAGAGACGATTCAGAAAACATTATGTTAAACAAAAGACAGAACTGATGAAATAACTTTTAAAATGTTTAATCCTGCTTGGCTAGAAATGCATGGACAAGGAAAGTTGGCAGAAACAAGAAGTATTACATACACTCTTCCTGCCGTCCTAGTCCTATCCCCATGAAAAAAGGGGAAGATGTAAAAGTAACTTAGAAAAAAGTAATGAGGCTGGGCGTGGTGGCTCATGCCTATAATCTCAGCACTTTGGGAGGCCGAGGCAGGTGGATCACATGAGGTCAGGAGTTCAAGACCAGCCTGGCCAACATGGTGAAACCCTGTCTTAAAAAAATAAAAAGAAAGAAAAAAAGTAATGAATAGATAAAGTAAGGGGGAAGAAATACTACCTTAAGCCGAACAATTCAAAGAAAATATTAAAAACTAAATGAAACAGTAACATGCAAGATGTTAGATCAGTAGCTAACACATTAGAATTACCTGGGGAGAGACACCCCATTTACCCTTATGTCATTCTTACACATTATATACCTACATTGAAATACCTCAGGTACCCCATAAATATATAAACCTTCTATGTACCCACAAATTTTTTTAGAAAACAGAAGAAAAGAATCACGTGGGGGCATCGGTTTTTCAAAGCCTATTATAAAAAATAAAAATAATAAAAGATAACTTTTTTTGAGACAGGGTCTCGCTCTGTTGCCCAGGCTGGAATGCAGTGGCATGATCATAGCTCACGACAGCTTGAATCTCTTGGGCTCAAGCAATCCTCCTTCCTCCCAAAGTGCTAGGATTTCAAGTGTGGCCACCACATCTGGCATTTTAAAATTTTTTGTAAAGACAAGGTCTCACTCCTTACGTTGTCTAGGCTGGTCTTGAACTCCTGGGCTGAAGTAATCCTCCTGCCTCGGCCTCCCAAAGTGCTGGGATTACAGGCATGACCACTGTGCCCAGAAAAAAATAAACTAAAAAAAAAAAAAAAGAATTACCTGGGGAGTTTACAAACTATCGATGCTTAGGCCTCACCTCCAAAGATTCTGATTTAATCAGGGGACAAGGCAATAGAATTGTTTTTAAAAAGCTTGTCAGGTGATGATCACATGCAGTCAGAGATAAGAACCATTTATCTGTATTGTCTCTAAATGAAACCTCCTCATATTTTTCAGATAAATATACTGAAACCAGAGGAGACGCAGTGACTTACAGTTGATGATAACCCAATCTAGCTCTGTACAATTTTTTAAAACTAATCATACTCTTTAAGAAACGATGGCTCAAAATAAATGGAGACAATTATAGGGGAAAGAAGAATGCTGAAGGGAAGATAATTTCGTCTGACTGTACTTACCATATAGTTTGCGATATCCTCTGGTGCATCGCCGTCAACATCAAACTTGAAGGTGACCATCTTGTTGTTGTGTGTCTCCAGCTGACACTCCAGCATGTTATCTCCAGAGGTGGACACCTGAGTACAAACGTACAAACATTTCACCAGTTTAAGAGTCAGTCACTGTCTTCTCTTTGCAAATTGTGTAGGGAACATCTAGACTAGTGCACATACACTATATGTGGAAAATGGCTTAAATAGTTCAGAATCTAAAAAGATGATGTTTTCCCTTGGTGGAATACCATCTAAACAGCCATTCTATGACTAACCTAACAGGTTCAAGTTACTCAGTAAAAAATAAGTTATAAATGTGATCCTGTGGTAAAGAAAACAATACAACTTTTATAAGAAGGCGAAAAAAGTTATAATGTCACTAGAGCTATCTGCAATGCAAAGATTTAAATTTAATCACTCATTTCCAAAATTCTCTTAATCTATAAATTGATTCTAAGCAAAAGAAGAGGCGCGGCAAATGGAAATATAAACTGGCCCAATCTTTATGGACAGCAATCTAGCAACATGTATCTAGAAACTTTAAAAATCTTCATATTCTGACTCATGAATCCGACTTCTATGGATCTAATAAGGAAATAATCAGGGATAGATACAAAGATTTATGTTCAAGGATTTTGCTGCAAAGATAGACAGATAGACAGACAAAAAGAGTAGAAGACACCAAGTTAGAAAAAAGACAGACTGGGGAAAAAGACAGAAAGAAAGAACGTAAACCAAGAACATAGGGAATGATTAAATTATTTCTCTGTATAAGCAGCTATCTAATGTAGCCATTTAAAATGTCATGTTATTGAAAAATTTATGATGTAGGAAAACATACATGATATATTAGGTTTTTGAAAATGCAGGACATAAAATTACACATAGGTTTAAGCAGCCAACTGAAACATACATATATGGTCAGAGATATGGGCTTTAAAGTCTGATCTAGGTTCAGATCTGACTCTACCACTTGCTACTTGAGTGATCTTAGCAAATTACTTCACTCCTCTGATCTTTAGTATTCTCATTTGTGAAGATGAGTATATACTACCACCCATCATACAGGGTTATTGAAGGATTAAATGATAAAATGCATGGATTAAATTTAGGATGCCTACCACAAAAGAACTCAATAGATTTTTGCTGCGATTACTAGTACTATTATAAGCTTAATAATGTAAAACACTACATGTACATACAGAAAAAAGAGAGAAAAACAAACGAAAACATTAATAGGCGCTATCTGTGAATGGTGGTTACAAGTGGATTTTGTTTTCTTTCTTATATTTCCCAAGTTTAACAATGAACACATAATTTTCATACTGGAAAGTCTGTAATGGAGAAAATGTTAGTTTAGAGAGGGTTTCACTGTATTCTACAACCCACTTCTGCAGCATTGCCCCTCTCAGACCCTCCAAACCTCTATATGTACTCTTAACAAAACCATATTGACAAACTGACCTGAAGGACAGTAAGTTGAAATTTAGTCCCCTTCTCTGGTCGGGGACAGGAAGCTCTTCTCTGTTTGATCCGATCCTGTTTGCCATTTCCACTTGGGTTATCAGGGCTACTGACGTTTTCCTTCGTAGCTGCCACATCTTGATTCAAGCTAGTAATATTTTTTTAAAAAAGTAACTCATTCCAGTCTTGACAGTAAAATTCTAAGAAAAACTCCCAATTATAAAACCATCAATAATGAGTTTAAAGAAAACCAATAAATACTACAATATCTTTTTAAAAGTTATGATTGCACAACTCTGTGAATATACTAAAAGCCACTAAATTACACACTTTAAATGGGTGAATTATATGGTGTGTGAATTATATTTCAATAAAGCTATTTTTAAAAGCTATTATGAAAAATCAAGATCACACTGTATTTACTTAGCAAACATCTCGCAGTGATGAGAATGAAAGAAAAACATTGCCAGTATTAGACCTCTGTGGAACCTTTTATTATGGAGTGCTCTCGATCAGTTTTATCTTGTTCCTTTACGGGTTACTTTATTAGTATCTTCAAATAAAACTTCTAAAACCAAAACCATTATCACTCAAAATATACCTGTTTATGTAATGAACTCAACAGGGTAGACCAGGTATGGGAGACATGAATAGTGTTCTGCAGGAGGCAGAACAAGAAATGAAAATGAATGATGTAAAAATAGTTCAACATGATTAATTCTAATTGGTTACATTTCACAGGTTCACATCAATATTATTGTGAAAGGGCAGGCTACCTTTTAGTTTATCCGTGTCAAAGGCATTTTTCAGGTTTTTCTTTAAATTCAAACATATTTCAATACATATAAAAATTTCAATAAACATGTTTGAAATTTAAATAACAAGATCTAAGTCTCAGACATCTTATTGAAATAGGTATCTTTCAAATTAATTTAAGCAAGTTAGTTCTCCTAAAAACTACTCATGAAACATCTAGACATAGATGTACAAGAAGAGATAAAAATCTCCTAAATTTTTTATGTCCATATGAAAAAGAATTTGCACAAATATAAGTAGTGGAAGAAGATACATTAATACTGCCCTTAGAGTTTTTTTTAAATACACAGAGAAACAGCAGTAACAAATAATCCCTTCAGAAATATAATTTTAGCCAATGGGCTACATAATTCACATTCCAAAGTTACTTAACACACCAGTTTAGTGTTTGGGACGAGATGGCAGAAACTCAACTCTCCCTGCTCCTCTCCTCTAAATACAGCTAAAAGTTCTAGAAATAATGTAGTAGACAACCACAGGAGCACACAGAAGAATGAAAAGATGAAAGTGGACTGGCTAGGGACCCCCAGGACTTGAGTAACAACATAGCAGCTTGGTATCTTCCAATTATCCACCCAGTGAATAAAGACAGTACAGGCCCAGTGTCTCCCAATTCCCAGTCCAGAGGCAAAGGCTAGCCCAAGCCCAGTGTCTCCTGATCCCCAACGCAGCAAGAGTAGAGGACTTAAGTGGGCCCTGTCCTTCCCCAGTGGCACTGGTAGGGGCCCCACCAGTAAGTAGAGTATAACCCGTAGAGGAGGCCTGGGGGAGCATGCCTAGGGAAGCACTCTGTACCTATTGGCCCCGCAGTGGGGTCCAGGGGTTCCAGGTGAACAAAACAGACCAGAATAGCAGCGCTGTAAGGACTTTGAAAACTAAATTTTCATCAGAATCACAGCCCACAAAAGTAGGCCAGAACCTATGCATCTAAACAAGGGTGACTGCCTGCTAACACAGAAGATTTAAATAGGCCAGGTGGCTCACGCCCAATCCCAGCACTTTGGGAGGCTGAGGCGCGCAGGTCACCTGAAGTCAGGAGTTTGAGACCAGCCTGGCCAACATGGCGAAACCCCATCTGTATTAAAATAAATTAGCTGGGCATGGTGGCACATGCCTGTAATTCCAGCTACTCGGGAGGCTGAGGCAGGAGAATTGCCTGAACCTGGGAAGTGGAGACTGCAGTAAGCCAAGATCATGCCATTGCACTCCAGCCTAGGCAACAGAGTAAGACTCTGTCTCAAAAAAAAAAAAAAAAAAAAAAGACTTAAATAGGATCTACAGTCACCTGACATAATATCCAAAAGCATAGGAGGCAAATGAAAATAAACTCCTTTGTCATAACAAAAACTAGAAAAATTACAACTTGAATACGAAAAGGTAATCAACAGACGCCAACACGAAGATAAATCAGTTATTGAAATCATCTAACAAGAATAAGATGAGGTCAGGTGCTGTGGCTCACGCCTATAATCCCAGCATTCTAGGAGGCCGAGGTGAGCAGATCATTTGAGCTCAAGAGTTTGAGACCTCCCTGGCCAACATGGTGAAACCCCGGCTCTACTAAAAATACAAAAATTAGCCAGGCATGGTGGCAGGCACCTGTAATCCCAGCTACTCGGAAGGCTGAGGCACAAGAATTACTGGAACCAGGGAGGTTGAGGTTGCAGTGAGCCGAGATCGTGCCATTGCACTGCAGCCTGGGCAACAGAGTCAGACCCCATCTCAAAAAAAAAAAGATGAGTCAGATATTAGAATTATCTAACAAGAATGTTATTTATTTATTTATTTAGACAGAGTCTCGCTTTGTTGCCCAGGCTGGAATGCAGTGGTGTGATGTCAGCTCACTGCAACCTCTGCCTCCCAGGTTCAAGCAATCCCCAGGTCCCAGCCTCCCAAGGAGCTGGGACTACAGGCATGTGCCACCACACCAGCTAATTTTTGTATTTTTAGTAGAGACAGGTTTCGCCATGTTGACCCGGCTGGTCTCAAACTTCTGACCTCAAGTGATCTGCCTGCCTCAGCCTCCCAAAGTGCTATGATTACAGGGGTGAGCCACTGTGCCTGGCCTTTAACAAGAATTTTAAAGCAGCTATCATCAAAATTCTTCAATGAGCAATCACAAATAATCTTGAGGCAAATGAAAAAACCAAAATCTTATAAAAGAAATAGAAGATATTAAGAAGAACCCCATAGAAAGTATAGAACTAAACAATTGCAGAAATAAAAAAGAAAATCTCACTGAATAGGCCTAATAGCAGAATGTGTAAAACAAAGGAAACAATCAATGAACTTGAAGATAGAACAATAAAAACTATCCAATCTATATTTTTATACAGAAAAATACTAGTTTTTAACCTACTAAATAATACAATTACATATCTGGTTGTCATTTATTTCTTTAGATTAGCTAGAGTTTTACTGTAAACTCTATTGTTTCTTACTTCCTTTCTTAACCCTTACCAGCTTTTCCTAGAACAGAAAGGTATAAATAAACACAATAAAAAAATCATTAGTTAACTGCACAATCCATCTGATCCCTACTGATATAAAAAAGTAAAAATCATTTTTAAAAAATTTTTATTTTTAAATAGATGATAAAAAAATTTTTATCATTTTTATTAAACACCCACACAAGTACAAGAACACAGAAGCTTCTCTAGTCAAGATGCACTCAACACTTAACGAGTACACGAACTTCAGCATATCCTCATTGTTCTCATGGTATTAATTTGAAGATACTTACCTTCGAAGTAAATCCGGTTTTAGAAGAGCTGCTTGCTCAACTCCAGCTGGTTGGGATACAGGCTGTAAACAGTACAGACATAAAACTTGCTATGAGAACAGTAAAATTCAAGCTAAATATACAATTTGTTACTATTTCAGGAAACATGATAGTCTTGGTTACCTTGCAAACCTGGTAGAATATCTATAGTATTGAATGTCTGCATCAATCCTGTTATTAACATTATTACCAAAGATAAATAAAATTTAACAATACCTCAAGAACATCTTACACGTCAAGATTTTTCATTTGAAAAAGTCAGCCCTGTTATATGTACTCTTACTTGTTTTTCAATGGAAGACACTACTATCAAGCTTCCAGTCCTAGTAGTAAAACTACTAATTAAAGAAGAGTTACTACCATTCTACAAGAAGATAAATCAATGACTCAGGCTTTAACTTACTGTGTAGCCTGTCTGTCTCTCATCTCTTTTCACTAGACTATTTCAACTATCCCTTCAAGGGATTAGTATTCAGCAGCTGCAACATTGGCTTCCAGGAGAAAACATTTTAAGCTCTTAATAGGACAAATACCAACTCTACTGGAAACTAATTTTACATTTACCTGATCCATCCTCTATGCACTGCCACTGGTGATGGCAGAGTGATCTTAGAATGCAAATCTAACAAAACTGATCATTTCTTTACCCAGTTTAAACCCCACATGTTGGCTCCTCGTCTTCTATAAGATTAAGCTCCTTCAGATGGTAAATAATGTTCTCAATTAACTGGTCTGCACCTGCTTATCTAGCCTCATCTCTTTGCTTGAAGCCACACTAAACTGTAGCTCCTCTGTATAAGTTAGGCTCTTCTACATACTGTGACTCTACTTATATTCCTCCACTTCCCTAAACTATTTCAAACTATTTCATCCTAATCAACCCATGCTGAGAAATTTCCTCCTGGACTAGCTTCCAATTATAGATAAGATAATTAGCTCTTTAACATAATCACTGTTTAAACCTTGAGAGCAAATACTACAGCAAATAGATTTTTGGACACTTAAGATTCAACAAAATGTATCTAATTTAACAAATCTGTGTATAGTCCCAGTAAGTTGGAGCAGTAACATGGCATCTTGATGTATAAATCCAGAGACAAGAGTATGTACTAAGCAAAGAGAAACAAAACATAGTTACTATACAACAATATGGAATTATATTTTATAATCACTCACAATTATTTATGACGTTATTAATGCTACTTTGTGCTGGTGTTCAGAATCACGGCTAATGTTTGGTTTATCTGCCTTCATATCTGACAGCTATAAGTTAAGCTCTGTCATAACATTTCTAAGGGTTTCAAAATTAGTATTTACAAAGAGGTGTTGGGTCATTTTTGCAGATGTCTTTCAAATTTAATGAAATGTCTCATTTTTACTTTTGTTTGTTTGACTTGGAGTCTTGCTCTGCCACCCAGGCGGGAGTGCAGTGGCGTGATCTCGGCTCACTGTAACTTCTGCCTCCTAGGTTCAAGCAATTCTGCCTGAGCCCCCAAGTAGCTGGGACTACAGGCGTGTGCCACCACACCTGGCTATTTTTGGGGTTTTTTTGGTATTTTTAGTTGAGATTGGGTTTCGCCATGTTGGCCAGGCTGGTCTCGAACTCCTGACCTCAAGTGATTAACCTGCCTTGACCTCCCAAAACGTTGGGATTATAGGTGTGAGCCACCACACCTGGCCCATTTTTACTTTTGCCTAAAACTACAGGCAGCCCTTTGTATCTGTGCATTCTGCATCTATGGATTCAACCAACCTTGGATTGAAAATGTAATATTCTGGCTGGGCATGGTGGCTCACACCTGTAATCCCAGTACTTAGGCCAAGGCAAGAGTACTGCTTGAGCCCAGGAGTTTGAAGTTACAGTGACCTATGATTACACCACTGCAGTCCAGCCTGGGCAACAGAGCAAGACCCTGTCTTTAAAAAAAAAAAGAAAGAAAGAAAGGAAAA
>PVKV010041372.1:0-11482 GCA_004027835.1 Alouatta palliata | reverse complement strand
TTTTATTGCATTTTCGGTTTGGGGGTACATGTGAAGAACATGCAAGATTGTTACATAGGTACACACATGGCAGTGTGATTTGCTGCCTTCCTCCCCATCACCTATATCTGGTATTTCTCCCCATGCTATCCCTCCCCAACTCCCCACCCCCCGCTGTCCCTCCCCTTTTTCCCCCCAAATGACCCCCGTGTGAGATGCTACCCTCCCTGTGTCCATGTGTTCTCATTGTTCAACACCCGCCTATGAGTGAGAATATGCGGTTAAACCTCTTTTTCTTTATAAATCACCCAGTCTCAGGTATGTCTTTATCAGCAGCATGAAAGCAGACTAATACAGCTGCCAGGTGTAAAGTCTACAGCTAAGTATGAGGAAGGCATGATCTTTGCATTTAAGCAGCTCTTGGTCTGGTGGACTTGGAGAGTTGATATTCTGGGAAGGGGATAATCAGGTATCAGAATAACCAGAGGCACCTGTTAAAAATGCAAATTCCTGGTCCCTGTCCCCAATGTGTTGAACTAGAGTCTCTGGTTCTTACACACGACAAAGTGGAGAACTGTCACAGTTCGTCCTTGGATGATGGACCACAGATGGAATGCCCAGCAGGAGGTAAGTGCCCCACCGAGGATGGCATTCATCTCTGTACCACCTGCATGGTTTTTGCTATAACTGCGTGAGCCTGCTCTATTATTTACTTAATAGTTTTCTTTAAATTCCTTCACTTAACAACCTGAAATGTATTTATTGGAAATGAAGACTATGGCATTAATGTCGATGGTGAGCAAATACTGCTTTGCCATGCTAGAAAGCACTGTAAGAGGAATGCAATGAGAAAACAATCACGAAATGCAGCTAGACACTGCTGAGGCTATGCACTGTCTAAATGGGTTAAAATGGGTGATTAGCAAGTATCAGAGAGATAAGCTTGTGCTCAGAGAAAGGAAGTCCAGTTACTGAAGCAGAGGTCAATGCAATGTGGATGCCGATCACTTGAATATTGAACTAGAGGAACAGCTCTCAAATGTATTTTCTTGACCTTTCTTCAGTAAATATTTTAGGTACAGACCAGTATATGAAACAGATTAACAACAATAGCAAGACAAAAACCAAAACAGCTGCTCTGCTAAAATCCAGGATAGGGAATCTATTTCTTCCCATATCAGACCCTAAAGCCCTCAGATTGCACTTTGAGAAGTTCTGATTTAGGGGAACAGGAGACTCCTGGAGGTGAGCATGCTGGTTTGGGGTTTCATGAGCCTTTGTTCCAGCATGGACTGTAGGAATAAGGATAAAGGGTAGGTGAGGGGGTCTGGCATGGTGGCTCACGTCTGTAATCCCAGTGCTTTGAGAGGCAGAGGCGGGAGAATTAATTAAGGGCAGGAATTTGAGACCAGCCTAGGCAATATAGTGAGACTCAGTCTCTACAAAAAATTTAAAAATTAGTGGGGTGCAATGCCTGTAGTTCCAGCTACTCTGGAGGCTGAGGTGGGAGGATTGCTTGAGCTCAGTAGGTTGAGGATGCAGTGAGCTGTGATTGTGCCACTGCATTCCAGCCTGGGCAACAGAGTGAGACCCTGTCTATTAAAAAAAAAAAAGGCAGGTGAAGGAGAGTGATGAGAGGAGATTGGTCATATTTGGGAGATTTTGTGAGATTTTCTGACCCAGGAGTAAGGTTATTTTGTTTTATTTTACTAGTGTCCTCAGATTTAGGGAAACAAGAAAAGTGGGGTGTTCCTGACCTGGGGCAAATCACTGGGTTTTCCCCTTTGCTCTGGGAGGTACAACCAAATCTAGGAATAGTGGCTGTGGAATTCCAAACTACGTTTCAGATTATTTGTAAAGAAAAATGTTTTTGGAACTTGGGGTTATCTGTGCTCCTGTCCCTGTAGCTCTGGTGAATCAGGAAGTCAACTGAGCTCAGAGGGAAACCTCATGTGACATTCAAAGCTCTTCTCAGGAATCTTCTGTGATGCCCGACTGGAAGACTTTTTGACCCTTGGGAAACGTCTAGGCTGAATCAGTGTGTTCAACTTTAGAGGTAAACCATGGTTAGATGAAGTTGTCATTTTTTTTTTTCCTTAAGACAGAGTCTTGCTCTGTCACCACAGCTGGAGTACACTGGTGTGATCTCAGCTCACTGCAACCTCCGCCTCCCAGGTTCAAGTGATTCTCCTGCCTCAGCCTCCCTAGTAGCTGGGATTACAGGTGCCTGCCACCAAGCCCAGCTACTTTTTTGTATTTTTAATAGAGACGGGATTTCATTATGTTGGCCAGGCTGGACTTGAACTCCTGACCTCGTGATCTGCCTGCATCAGCCTCCCAAACGGCTGGAGTCACACCCGGCCTGAAGTTGTCATTCTTAACATAGGAAGTTTAGCCAAGATGGTGGCCAGCTGCAGTAGCTACTGTGGCATTTCCCAGATTCCCTTTGTGGGCCTGATGCACCCACCCCTGAGCTCCCGGGAATATTGGCTGCGTGTGGCTCAGAGCTGGGATTTGCTCTTAGCAATGGGGAACTGCTTCCTCCAAGGCTGAGCCTTTATATCCCTCTCAGGGGGTGGCTTGACAGTAACTGGCTGATAGAGGAATATAGAGGTCTGGCCCTTCGCCTCCATCTGGGGAACTCTGAGGGCCATCCCAGTGCCAGACTGCAGGAGGCATGGCTCGGGTCTAGGCTGTATCTGCATCCTGAGTCAGCTCCCATCTTCCCGTTTTCTTGGTGACATCATGATATGAAATCAGACAATGGAATTACCAATATTAAGTTTCCAGGAAGGTAGAACTCCCCAGAGGGAGGAGGGAGGTTCCATGAGATGAGGCTGCTGAGAGTTGCAGAACCCCTCTACTAAGCCTCTGTGCAGTGGGGCTCAGCCCTGTGCTCAGGGACAAATAAGAAAGCCTGAGCCAATGCGTGTAACATGGACTGTATATACATATATGTACCCATGCACAATTCAAATATAACCATGCACCCCAGTCAGTAGGTGTTCGTCTGTGTGTACATCTGCCCCAGATCTAGTTTCTATTCTGCTCCAGTCTGCTCAGCCTCACCTTCCCTCTGGTTCTTGGCTGTCTGATCAGCAGAGAACCCCAGCTGCTTTCTCTGTCACCTTGCCTCCTAGCACTGCCATCTGTCTCCGCCTTCCCAGTGAGGTCCAGACCTTGGTGAGACCTCTGTGACGTCTGCTGTGGTAGTAGCCACGACAGCTCTGAGCTGGGTGACCTGACCACATGCCATGGGGAACAAGACTTGGTTTCCCTAGTGGCTGCCTGGAGGAGGTGGGGAATGCCACCGGGAAGTGTAGGGAATTTTAACATCCCACTGGGTGAACTTTGAACAAGAAGGGATAGGAGACAGCAAAGAGCCAGGAAATACATGGCTCACTTTGTCTGGCCCTCCTGGGCTGTGCAGGGTGCCGAGGCTGCATGTGGACTGTCTCAGTTGGTTTGGCTGCTATAACAAAATGCCATAGTCTGGGCGGCTCATAAACAATGGAAATGTATTTCTTGGTTCTGAGGCCAGAAACCAGGATTGAGGCTGTGGCAGACCCACATCTGTGACAGCCTGCTTCCTGGTTCACAGACGGCTGTCCTGTCACTGTGTTCTCACATGGCAGAAGGGGCCAATAAGCTTTCTGGGCTTTCTCATAAGGACACAAGCCTCATTCTTGAGGGCCCCTCCCTCATGACCTCATCATCTCCCAAAAGGCCTCTCCACACCATCACCTTGGGGCTTAAGATGTCAACACATACGTTTTTGGGGGGACACAAGCATTTAGACCATAGTATGGTCTTTCTGAGACTTCTCGTGTGACTAAGCAACTGGCTGTGTTTTTTTGTGATCCTGTAGCCACCTCGGTAACACACAACTTTGTATTTATTTCTGCCCTTCCCTGCCTCACTTGCCTTCCCCTACCTCACTGCTGTGGTTCTAGGGATGAATCATAGCAATCAGTTGGAACAGATTCGCTTCAGTCCAGGTGTGGTGGCTGTAATCCCAGTGCTTTGGGAGGCTGAGGAGGGAGGATAGCTTGGAGCCAAGAGTTCAAGACCAAACTGGGCAACATAGTGGGACTCTGTCTCTACAAAAAAAGATTTGCTTCAAGCTCTGATTTCTCAGGAGCCTGGGGCAAGATGCCATCTTAGAGCCTTTGTGTACAATTAAACAACATTTTTTATTTGAGTGCTACGTTTAGCCTCTTAATGTATGTGAAATACCTACGTGTGTCTGTTGAACTGAACAAATATGTATGCTAACATCTAAGCAAATGTGGGAAAGATCTAAGAGTTGACCACAGCTGGGGGGCTGATACATGTGAAAATTAGGATATTAGCTATCTATTGCTGCATCACAAATTACCCAGAATACAGCAGCTGAAAACAACTAACATTTATTATCTCACAGTTTATAAGTGGGTCAGGCAGCCTTGGGCCGCTTAGTTGGCGATTCTGGCTCAAGGTCCCTCATGAGGCTGTGGTCAGGGGGTCTTGGTGTTGGCAAGGGGCTCATGGCCCAAAGCGGATGGGTCTGCTTTTCTGCTCACTGTCCTGGCTGTCGGCAAGACTCATGCAGTTGCCACTTGAGCCTCTCCACAGGGCTGCCTCGTGATGTGGTGGCTGCCTTGCTCTAGAGAGAGCAAGAGTGAACCTCAGAAGGAAACAATAGTTTTTTTTTTTTTTTTTTGAGCTGGTCTTGCTATGTTACCAGGCTGGTCTCAAATTCCTGACCTCAAACAGTCCTCCCACTTTGGCCTCCCTGCTGAAATTATAGGCGCGAACTACTGCCCAGCCAGTAGTCCTTTTTTTAATTCTTAAATTTTAAAAACACTTATTTTTAGAGACAGGATTGCACTCTGTCAGCCAGGCTGGAGTGCAGTGGTGTGATCACAGCTCACTGCAGCCTCAATTTCCTGGGCTCTAGGGTTCTTCCTGTCCTACCCTCCCAGGTAGCTGGGACTACAGGCTCATACCACTGTGCCCAGCTAATTTTTAAGTTTTTAATTTTTTCTCTTTTTTTGCAGAGATTGGGTTCTCATTATATTGCCCTGGCCTGTTGTGAACCCCTGGCCTCAAGTGATCCTCCTACCTCAGCCTCCCGAAATATTGGGATTATAGGCATTAGCCAGTCTACCCAGCTATGGTCTTTTTATAACTGACTCTTGGAAGTGACACACCATCACCTCTGCCATATTCTGTTCTTTAGAAGTGAGTCAATAAGCCTAGCCCACACTCAAGGGGAGAGAATTACACAAGGGTATGAATACCAGGAGGTGGGGACATTTGGGGGCTGTAATTAGAGGTTGTTAGCTACAGTCGGCATATTGTTCCAGTTGTAACCTATACCAACAATACTTGACTAGTCTTGGAAAAATCCCCTGTTTTATTCCACAATCCTCTTGCATATATTTTACAAATTGTTCTGCTTTAGCAAAATAGATAAGTGGAAGGGCCTTATAAACTGTAAAGTACTTATAAATTGTAGTTGTTACTGGCCGGGTGCGGTGGCTCATGCCTGTAATCCCAGCACTTTGGGAGGCTAAGGCAGGTGGATCACCTGAATTCGGGACCAGTCTGGCCAACATGATGAAACCCCCCACCTCTTCTAAAAATACAAAAATTAGCCAGGTATGGTGGTGCATTCTTGTAATCCCAGCTACTGAAGAGGCTGAGGCAGGAGAATTGCTTGAACCCAGGAGGTGGAGGTTGCAGTGAGCTGAGATTGCGCCATTATACTCCAGCCTTGGTAACATAGCGAGATTCCGTCTCAAAAAAAAAAAAAAAAAAAAAAAAAAAAAAATTGTAGTTGTTACTAAAGAAGGCTGATCAACAGGGAGGAGTCTCTTTCAATAGATGTGGTTCACAGCAACCTAGCAGGCTTACTTTAATTTATTAAAGCCAAGTGCAATAAGCAGAACCCTGCGTTTAAAAGTTGTGTATTCACTCCTCATTCATCCCTACCCTCAGGCTCAAATGCTGTAACCAGATATGGACCTGAGGCCATGCCAAAATGAAGGAAAAACCATCTGGTCAATTTAATCAATCCAATAAAGCATCCTTTCAAACTGGTCCAAATATTTGGAGCCCAGACCTCTAGGTAAATGACTGGCTGAATTTTCGGATTCGACTGATAAGATGATTTGGGGTTGTGTAGACACTACTTAAGAGAGCAAGGGTCAAGTAGCAAATAGAGAGTCTAATTGGGCTTAAAACTTGGAGTCCTCGCCTTGAGCCAGGCTGAGCTCACCACCCAGCTCCTGGGAGGGGCTCTGAGTCTGTGGGTGGAAGACTCAAAAGAGCTCATCCAGTTTCATTTTTCTGAGCATTCATCAGGGAGATGTTTTCTGTCTGTCACTGTCCTCTGATTCTTCCCACCTCCATTTTAGATGTCACGAGTGATGGATCACTTCCTGAGGTTGCCTCTTCCTTAATGCATCCGTTCTCCATTCTCCGGGGGAACTGCTCTTCCCGGCTCTTCTCCTTGGATAATTCCGTTTGGGCCAAGGCACCAACCCACACCGTCCTGGGGGGCTCTCAGCTTATGGGGAGTTCTACAAACCTCTTCTCTTTCCCAGAATCACTTTGCGGACTGAGAACAAAGACAGGCTCAGAGGCCCTGGAGGGAAACTTAGGATGAGGAAGCTGGGATGATTGGGGGAAACTGAGAAAGGGAGGGGGAAACATTAAAAGACCTCTCTGTAGTACATTAGCTCAAGGAGGTGATACATGCAGAATGCTTAGGACAGTAGCTGGTGCACAGTAAACACGCAAGATCTGTTAGCTGTTGTGATCATTACTACCCTCATTATCATCTGCATTTCTCAGGGTAATTTATTGCTTTTCACTTTGTGATAGTAATCTCTGAAATCCAAACGGGGTGATGGACCCAAA
Source organism: Alouatta palliata (assembly GCA_004027835.1). NCBI lineage: Eukaryota > Metazoa > Chordata > Mammalia > Primates > Atelidae > Alouatta > Alouatta palliata. The sequence continues at coordinate 4,597 of PVKV010041372.1, read as the reverse complement.
GCTCCTAGCACTGGGCTTGATGGGAAGTTGGTACTTAACACAAGTTCTCTTTTCTCTCAGTATCTGTTCTTCCATGTTTCTCTGTGTCTCACACAGTGCCTGGCAGAAAGTTGATGTGAATCCAATCTGTTGACTGAGTAAAGAAGCTTCATTTTGTTGGGTATACCTACAAACAGGCTGTTCAGAAACGGTTCTCAACAGAGAGTAGTTTTTGCCCAGGAAAGGGCACTGTGGGTATGCATGTCACCATGTGGAAGGGCGGTGGGACTGGATGTCTGCAAAGAAGAATGCCATTTTCTCTTGCTGTGAAATGCAGGTGGATGGTCCATGCCTGGATTTCTCAGTGAGAGTTGATCACCGCCCCCTGCATTGCAGCTACCCTCACCAACATTCTCCTCTAATGGTCTGCCCCCCAAAATATTGGCTCTGGATTTCACTTGGAGGCTTCATAACACCTAGTGGGTAAGCAAGATCCTGACTCCTTTTCACCAAGATGCCCTTCCCAGATCTGCTTCCTGCTTGCTTCCTTCCTTCCTGCCCATAGAAATGACTCACACTTCCTATGATATTTATATTGATGTGCCTTGCTGTAGCCTGAAAAGTTCTTTATAGCCATTAGTACCACATTGTAACCCAGAGTTTTGTTTGCTCTTCTCCTGTGGTGCCTATGGGCTTCTCAGTGCTTGTCCTGCGATCTCTGTACCTGTGTGTCCTGCATCTGTGAGAACCATGCTGTGTAGCTTCACACCATCCCTACAAAATAAATGCTAGAATGACTGCATTTTACAGATGAGAAAGTAGCCTCACAGCAGTGATGTTTTTTGTTTGTTGGTAGATGCATTAGGTGATTACAGGAACCCCTTCTCTCTTTTAACTACAAAAGCTGAAAACCTAAATATTCCCTCTCCCAGCCTCCTTTGTGGCTAGAAGTGGTCATCTGATGGTACTGGCCACTGAGGCCCTCTTGGAACTCTCTGGGCATTTCAAGGACTAACAAAATGGACAGATGTTGCTGGAATGACTTCTCTTCTCCCCTCTGTCTGTCTTTCCTGAATATGGACGTGGCATCTGGAGCAGGGTCAGCTATCCTGAGACTGTTAGATGACAAAAATCAATTAGCAAGTGATGGCACAGTGAAAAGACAGAAATACCTGGAATTCCTCATGGCATCACTGAGGTCTAAACCAGTGCAAATAACCGCCTGCCTCGAAGCGCCTGAAAGACACGTGGCTGTCCTCGGGGAAGCGTGAGAGCCCTCCTTAAGATAAGAGTCACAGAACGTCTTTGCTCTGTCCCAAGGCATAGTGAAAGGAGTGGCTGAGGGAACAACTAGGAATTTTGCTTTCCCTTGACCGACTGAGAGTTTTGCTCAAATTTCTGGGAAAAGCGCCATGGATGGGTCTGCTGAGAGCTGTCCGCCAGGGTGGTGCTGATATGCACATTAATGCCACCTAGCTATTAAGAAGCCAGGGAGCTGTCCCTGCAACAGCCACAGTGAACTGCTTGCTGCCTGACTCTGCAGCACAGCAGAGAGGTCAAGGGGTGTGTGCACGCGCATGCGTGTGTGTGTGCGCGCACACATGTGCATGCATACGTGCATGTGTGTGATTTTCAGGTAGTGTGGCTATTTCTACCATTTCAGTGAAAAGTCATCCCTGACAACTGGGAGAGCTCATAGGCTACGGCCTTTCAAAACAGTCTTCACTAAGGGGAGAGCTGAGTCTGGTGAGGATGGAGGGATGGGGTTCAAGTCAGCTATCAAAGAGCCTGAATTCTCTCCTTGTCTCTTTGGTCTGGGGTAAGGGCTTGCCTGGGAGATGTGGAATACAACCAGCAGGTCTGTGTAGACAATTTGTGTAGTTTGGTGCTGATTTTTAGATAAGTGAGAAGTAAAACCTGCAAGTGCTTCTTTCCTGAAGCATATCAAGGAAATGTCCCAACAGGGCCTTCTTCTGGGACGTACTTTCCTAAGAGCATTTATGGGCTCAAGGACAGCCTTCAGGTGTTAGTTTTTCTTCTGAGATTCCCAAGGGTTGGATGTTTGACTTATCTTTTTTGCTGTCCTGTCTTGACACAACCTTGCCAAACAACCTATCCTATAATTTTTATTTCTTGCTTCCCATCTCTCCGTAAATGCACAATTCCAAGCATTTTTTTGTTGTTGTTGCTGATAGTAACTGCTGAGAAACTGACATGGGTAAAAACAGAAACAGAAAACAAACATAGGTCAGTTGCTAAGTTACGTGCTGTCTTAAAAGCTTTTGAGAAATAGCTGGGACTGATCTTGCTTGAAATCTAAATGGAGCTTCTTTTGACTCTACTTAACCCCTTTCTGACCCTTTCACTGGTCCATCTATTAGAGTTTTTCACCCCTTGATTTCTCTTTTGATTTCCTGGACTGGTGCTTCTATATCTCCCACCTTTCTGAGACCTCCCAGCCTCTGTCTTCCACAGGACCTGGTGGAGGGGAATAGGGGCAGATGCAGCAGGAAGGGTGTGCATATGACAGTCTCAGAAAAAAGGGCTCTGGTGTGGTTCACTTCCATCTGTGAGGAAGCTACCAGGTGTTTATCCTGTTCTCCAAATCACACATTGTTCAGGAAGGCTTCTTTGGAAATGCTTCTATCTCTATGACCTTAGAAGGAGCCCATTGTAATGTTTAATAGCCCTGGGATTAAATAATTTTTTTTTTTGAGACGGAGTGTCACTCCATTGCCCAGGTTGGAGTGCAGTGGCATGATCTCGGCTCACTGCAGTCTCTGCCTCCGGGGTTGAAGTGATTCTCCTGCCTCAGCCTCCTGAGTGTCTGGGATTACAGGCATGCGCCATCACACCCAGCTATTTTTTGTAATTTTAGTAGAGACAGCGTTTCACCATGTTGGCCAGGCTGGTCTTGAACTTCTGACCTCAAGTGATCCACTCACCTTGGCCTCTTAACGTGCTGGGATTACAGGCATGAGCCACTGCACCCAGCCCAAATAAATTATTTTCTAACATTCAACTTACTTAAATTGAGACCTGATTTTCTTTGACCTGCAGAACTATTTCTTAGCCTTTCTCCTAACCTTCCCACTCCAAGCAAATTTTTATGAAGGCAAAGGAGTAATTCTCAAACCTCCTGCCCCAATATTATTTGTGACTCAATATATATTTATTGAACGAATGAAGAGTTTCCTTCTCATTCAGTCTTGGGATGTAGGAAGAGGCAGTCCTGTGTTATGGACAGTGTGAGTGGCTAAGGAGGATGTGGTGATCCTAGATCACTACTGGGAAGTGGAACTGCTTGGTCCTCAACTCCTCACCCTTGGTCCTTTCTTGGAGTCCTATGCCAGGCTTATGGCTGGAAAGGTCTTTTTATTGGAGAGCTCATGACTTGTGCTTGCTAATTTAAAGAGAGAGTCTTACGTAGCTGTGCCTCTGGCTTTAACTGCCATTTCCTACCTCTCTTTTCCAATTACCAAACTTTCTCCATTTTTTACTTTTCTATTTAGACTCTCTCTTTTCTGTCTCACCTTCCCAGATAGAAGCTTGAACGTGAGTTTCTGAGAATGAGGGCTTAGCAAACAACAATCAGAGATAGACTGACCTTAGCAATCTAAGGAGGCCAGCAAGAAGGCTGTCCTCTTTTGGTGCTTAGAGTCAAGATATGCAAGATCACTCAATTAACACTAAATTACTTGTGTATTATACCGCACCCAACCAAAATGTTTCTCTAGTTAGTTAAGAACTCACAGATGCCACAAAGGTAACTGGATTAACAATATTTTGAAACATTCTGGGTATCAGCATTAGAGATCCTGAGGTTATGGTCAAGAAGGATTTAGTATTGGTAAGAGATGCTGTCACAAGAAAACAAGAGAAGGTTTTAGTAATAATTCGAGTACGGTCTCCCTATCCTCTGTGGTCATTCACTCTCTCTGCTGTTTATGTCCCATTTGCTGCCCAAGAACCCATCTGCTGTCTCCCTACGAGCCCCCACTGCTCCACTTCACCCTTGGGTCCCAGATTTTTTCTAGTCACCACGTTACGTGTTCTTTTCTCTGTCCACCTATGCATTTTCTGTAAAGACAGGACTCCATTTCTTGTTGACGTTGGCTTCCCTAAGAGAGATTGGTTCTCTGGCACACAGACAAGTTGTACTCTGCCATGTTATCTGTGGGGTGATCTTCCCAGCACAGTCAGTTTGGGAACTTCAGCTTTGCAGAACTCCAGATTTAACAAAACCATCATTAGTGAGTGATTATCCACTTTACAAAGGATTCCTTTAAATAGCGAAGTCCCAGAATGAGCTTAAAATAGATTTAATTTAAACTAAGACCAATTTGTACACCCTGTTCAATAGCATGCTGATTGTTAGGGATGGGGTGTGTGTGCTTATTTATAGACTAATTGCTTGTTTGTCCTTTTAAACCCCTTACTTCTTACCTAGTAGACCAAACTCCTGCTTTCAAATACTTCAAGATTTACTTCTGGGAGAAGGCTATTTTCTAATGGAAAATGAGAATCGGCTCAGTCCCATCATTACTATTGCCCATGATTAGAGAGAGGGGACTTTCTTCACAAAAGACTACTCCAAGACACACAGCCTCTTCCATGT
>PVKV010041371.1:0-11484 GCA_004027835.1 Alouatta palliata | reverse complement strand
CTGTATGATTTCCCGTGCGGTGACCCACTGCGCCGGCTGAAACCGCGGGCGCTGGCGTTTTTTTGCCTGGGAAATCTCCTGGCCTGGCTGTCTGTTTCAGTCCCCTTTTTTTAATCAAATGAATGGGCGGCTCTGCCTTCCCGGAGTTCCAATTGCCAGGGAAAACGGCACCCGGACCCACGTATTTTGTATTGGGAACCGCTGCGCCACGGCGCCGCTCCAAACAGCGGTGGCAAAAGTGCCCGCGCAGGCGAAAACAGCCGAGCCGGCGAAAACAGCCGCGCCGGCCAAACCAGGTGCGGTGGCGACCCGTGGGGCTCCTCCCCCTGGGAATCTCCTGGTCGGTGGGCAATAAACATCCGTCTGGGAATGTGGCGTCCACTCACCCTCCACGCTTTCACTGGGAGCTGTAATCCTCAGCTGCTCCTAATCGGCCATCTTGGATCCTCTCCCTGTTGCATGATTTTACACAATTTATGGAGTCTTTGAATAATTGTTTTTGACCATTGTCTTTGTCTTTAGCTTTGTTATCACGTTTTAGGGAAAGTATTTGCTGAGCTGTGTATTCTACCATTTTGGAAGTCCCCTGCTCAGAAATATTTAATTGTTGATAGACATGATTTACTTTCTATCTAGTTTTTGATCAAGTATCAAGCAGTTGAGATGCTTAGATAATCAAGTCCATTTTACTAATGGCTCCACAAATATTCTGATTTTTAGTAACACATCCATATTCTAATGTGTACATGAACAGGGCTGATTTTCTTCATGTATTAGAATGACTGTTTTGTATTTATTTTTGAATTATTTTTCTATCCAACCTCTATGATTGAAGATAACATAACAGGAGATAAAATTGAAAGCTCTTGAAACTGTCTATATAATAGACTGAATATTTTTGATGTCTTTTCTACTGTCTTTTCCTTGATCACATTTTAGTAATATGAAGTAAAGAAGGTCAGCCATTAGCAGTAAGACATAACCTATTTAAACCAAAAGTCTTTCAAGCATCCCAAGAGTAGACCTGAGAACCTTTTGTAGGTTAAAGGCATGTTAGTCATTTAACAAGAAGAATCTGACACTTTATACATGACCATGATGGCAAATAAAATTGGGTTGCTCCTAATTTGGTAGCCCATGAAGGGTTGTACAATAATTTCATATTAATTCTAAAAGAAAATAATGATTTCTACTTTTAGAAATTCAAGATCAAATTTATCTTTTTATCTGTGGGGAGTTTGGGAAAGAAACACATCAAGTTAAAGAAAACAAAAGCCTGAACAAAGTCCCTCTATTTAGTTGAAATAGAATTTCACAAACAATGGAATTTAAAATTCAAGTGTCTTCAAAGCAGTTGTAATAATAATTGTTTCCACTAAGGTGTGCTAGTTCTCCAAATATTATCATGCTCTCCTTGTCTTACCACACTGCACTGAATTTCACCATATTCATTGGCTTCCCAGGGCTGCCAAGCCCTCACCACACAGGAGGTTTTTAAGTGGGAGCAACAACGTGCTGCACACAAATTCAGCTAAAACACAAAAGAAGACAAGAGATCATTTAAAAATGTTAAATGAAAAGAAAAAAATAGTTGCATTGTGAATTGGTGATTTTTATAAACAGACTCAGGTATTGACTTTGATTTCGCAGAAATAATTTGGTTTGTTTGAGAAATTGTGGAAGGTTAACCCGATAGAAGGAAGTTTTTCAGGCAATTTTTCTTCTAATAAAACTCTCTAATGTCCTATTATTATTTATAACTAGTGTTACAAATGTAAGTTGTCTTTGCTTTAATAGCACATCAGTCTGGCTATCATTGTTCATGATGATTTAAATCCCTAGAGGTTCCTGAGATCATCTAGTGAAGTTTGAAAAACAATTAACGCAAAAGAGCAGTTCTAAATAGTGTGGCAGGCAGAAGGTGGCACAGATTTGGAAGTATAACAAAACCTTTTAGTCTGTAGAAGGAAAAATTAATTCTTTTTATTTGCAGCACTGAAATTACTTTTTAAAGTGTCTTAAAGTTATCAACCAGAAATTTAGCTATCTTGTTAAAAACTTTCTCTATAGCTGATAATTTAGTGATAGACTCTGAAAGATTTGCCAGGAGAATGTGCCAGCTTTTCCCACAAATAAAATCTGAGTTCTTTATAGGGATTTCTATGCACACATCCACCTTAGTTTGGAAGCATTTTTATATATGCGAATAACTTTTTTTGATCACATAATTTTATTTGGAATGTGAATGGGAGTTTCTTTTTTATTCTTGATTTTACTGTGGTTTCAGTTAAAAAGACAACTTGCACTTTCTCACCTCTAAATGAGTAAGATTGCTTTAGCAACTTGTCTACTTAAATAATTTGGTTTCATGACTTTGATTATATTCACTAATCATTGTAATCAATGGCCATCTTAATAGTAATTTTTAAAACGTCAGCTAAATTTGACCTTAAAGAAAAACCTCAAACACAATAGCACTTAAATTGTTTGCATAATTTATTTTTGTAAGAAAAAGTGGTTTATAGTCAGTTGAACAACTGGAAATCAGTTGATAAGTAATTAGGTAAAGATTTTTTAGAAATAAATTTCTGGATTAAACTGAAAATTTTTTACCAAAATCAGTATTTTTCATACATACAGTTGTAATTTCATAGTTTATATTATTATAAAATATTATCTTACTCAGACCAAATTTTATATTTTAAAAATATTTTTGGCTATGATATGACTCCTTTTGTTTTGATAAATTTTCGAAATAATAGTAATTAAAATGCATTATCAAGTAAGTGAATCTTCATGTATATGAAAAACTTCATTAGAGTATTGGAAAAAATGACATGTTTTAAAATTCTATTGAGTATTCGTGTGGTTATTAAGTTAGTGAGTTGACAAATGTGAAATGACATCTGAACTTTTACTGAGATATGTTGTTTAAGTAACAGTAGAGTAATTAGGAGATGATTTAGGACAGCAAAGTTTTTGCACTCTTAACTGGGAATATCTTTTCATTTGTGAGATCATTTGAGTTAATTTATTGTAACAATTGTATTCATAATTATTGCCTGCTAAAGAATGGTGATTATTATTTCCTAAAACATTAAATAAGGGCATAAGATTAATTAAATCCATTTTGTAGATCTCGAGGAAGAAGGAAGTACTTTGTATTTCAAAATACAAATTTAGAGAGATTATTATTTGATGTAATAGAAATATAGAACAAATAGAAATCTTCATACCCTATGTTTAAACTTCAGATTTTTAAAAAGTACTTTCTAAAGACAAAGAGGAATGAATGTTGAATATCACACACAGCTAAAAGCTAATAAGAGAAACTTGTAATCATGCAGGAAGGTATTTAAACACACTAATTACTTTTTAAAAGGATACAAATAACAAAACAGAAATCTTCAGCATTTCGAATAGCAGCCATTCCTGCTGAATGGAAAGCACTATGCAACTTAAAGGTAGATTGACTGGAAATTTTGGGAGGCAAGTCAATGGTGCCTGACTTGCTTTAAGACACAGCATTTTATCTGGTTTATTTTTAGTTTAGATTTAGGGCATCAGTATGTGTTTTTTCTAAAAACAAAGCATGTTTGGAATTTAATTAGAAGTGGAAATTCTATCCAGAATATTTAGACCAATTAATACTCTATATTTAATACACAAAAAATAAAAGGCCGCACTCCTTTTCTTCTTTGACAATAAATGAAACTAAAACTGTTCCCAAGGAATGCTTTCCCAGAAATATTTAAAACAAATACAATTAATATAAATTCTATTGATAAGTTTTTTGAGAAACATTTGTATGTAATGTAAAAAATTTAAGTGTTATTATTTATTCAAGTAAGCGAGGTAAGGTACAAGAAAACACTCTCCATCTGCATTTGAAGAAGCATTTGGCTTGGTTCAAAGCCAAGGGTCGAGTAGAGGCAGAAATCTCATGTGTTGGAGATCCTGGGAGCCTGACCAGGAGGATTCTAAGGAGGATAGAGGGAAAAACTATGGACTGATCTTATTTCACAACTTTATGAGGATCACTCTGAATTTATTTTTCTTTAAGTAGAAGAGAGCTATATTATACATATAGAAGCTTAAGTTTGGAAGGAGGAAAGCTGAAAAGAGGATACTTCCAAAGTGTTTGTGGGCAGGTGTGACTGGGTGGTGGTGAGGTGATGGTGGAGACCAAATCTTGGAAGACACAGGTCATGCTATATTACATGCACAGTGTTATTCCCCTGAAAGCAAGTCAGTTTACAGAGATTCAGAACCAGAGAAAAAAATAAATTATAGTAGGAGATCAGGAATGCAAAAAAAAAAATAGACCCAGCATCTTAAAAAAATATTAAAGATGGTCTATAAATTTGACTATATATTTCTTGGTAGTCAAAGCAAGTTATTTGCGTTATCTACAGAGAGAAAGTATATAAGTTTCTCAAAAGGAGCAAATAATTTCCTTTCATTGTGTTCTAAAAGAATATAGGAGAGAATTTTGTGATTAGTACCTTATTACTTTGCATTAAGATCTGTGTCTTTAATTTTTCTTCTAAAATGCAAAAACTCATGGAGAATATATGCTATATTAAGCCACTAATATCTGTAAATTATAAATAATTTTTATATAGTCTGTGTTTGGAGGTTGGGCTTAATTTTTTCAAGGGTTAATCATGGAATCTGTAAAAGAATGGTTTATAATTTAAATTTCCCTTCTCCAGGTTTTACTAGTTCCAACTCTTTGAGTTTAAAATTGCCTATATTAGAAATTAAATGGAATATGTGATTAGCTGTATAGAAAATTATTTACTGGAACTATTAAATGATAACTAAATTGTAACCTTAGACGTTAGGCACACTGGAACATCATGGTTTGCTGACTTAGTCCATATGATCCATGTTGTCCAATGTCAATAAACCCTCACTTTTAATTTTTTTTTTTTTTTTTTTTTTAGAGATGGGATCTTGTTATGTTGCCTAGGCTGGAGTGCAGTGGCTATTGACAGGTGCAATCATAGGGCACTCACTGTATCCTCAGACTTTGGGCTCAAGTGATCTAGCCTCAGCTACCCAAGCAATAAATCTTCGCTTTTAACAGGCAAAGACTAAGGGTTATTTTTGTGAACATATTCTCTAACTAGGTCAAGTTTACTATTGGTGATTCAGGGAAACCAGTTTTTAAAGAGAATAAGCATGCACAGAACAGCTTCTAATTTGTCCTGTGGCTAATCTTGAGGTAAGGGGGTTGTAACTGGTATTAAATACATGGACTACAATACACCTGCATGAATAATTTTTAAATTTGGTGATGAGTATGCAATATGACATTGGCAAGTTACTTCATTTAATTTTTTTGCCTTCTTCTTCCCTTATGTTTATTGCTTCATATTATTAAAAGAGCTGCTTGGCCACTTCATTAACATTTTAATCATGAAAGCCAAAGAAAGCATTCTACTACAGGATATATCTTCATGTATGTTGGTTTTCTTTAATTTTTTTTTGTTTTTTAATAATGTACAAATAAAGAAAAAATGAATTGCACTTAAAAAGCCAAATAAACTCCACAACTCAATAGCAAATAAAAGGATTAGGCTGAAATATGAACATTGACGACACCAAAACCATGAGCAAAAATATAACTTATATTCATTTTTAGCTGTAAATTTACTTTTATAATTAGTTTTTTAACATGGATGTCATGTGATATATATATAAAAGAAATAACATCTATAATCAGCTATGCATTTTGTATACTTTTTTTCTTTTCCAAAGTGAGTTTGAAATGGTTGAATAGTTTTTTTACTGTGATCTCACAGGACAAAATTCTGTTTCTCCCTAAGATACCCAAATATTCCAAAAGAACATGAAGCATACCAGTGTGTTTCTTCTGTGTGGTCTTTGTTAGGGGGATGTTTAATGTCCCTGAGAAGCCTTGAAGATGCTCATCAGTGTCTATTTTATCTCCTACTAAAAAAATTCTTTGTTATGACTATCCTCCAGTTAAGGAAGAGAAGATGGTGTTTCTTATTTTAATTGGTCAGTGGGGAAATCCCTGCCATGTGACAAATCATCTCCTTTTCATTGCTGAACACGGTTTTTGCTTTTCTGTGTTTTCAGACCTCACAGACTGGAGTATGAGGTGTTTTATGTAGGGCACAGTGGTAGGAAAGGGCTTCTAATAGTCTACTGGGCAGGGCGTAGATTTAATTTGTATTAATTTTTCTAGATATCATTTTGGGAGCCAGAAAGCCAGACACATAGTTTCTTAAACATGGATAGGAGATAATATGTATATATGAAATATTTCTATCTCTCCAAATGTTCATCCAAAATAATTATTTAAAAAAAAAAAGGGGGGGGGAGAGAGCACTAACTATATGGAATGGAAAGATCTAGAAGCCTCTTAAGTAAAATGATATTATGGGATGCCAATGTGATAATTTACCTCAGCTAATGAAGTAGAAACTAAAATTGAATTGTATATTCCACAGAGGGGGCCAGTCCTTTTGAAATAAATGTATTTCAGAGTATGAATCAGTCAGCTCAAGGACCTAACACCAATATAAACTGAGATAGATAACAGTTGCAATATTAGCTATTTGCTCTCCTTAGCTTTTTTTTTTTTTTTTTTTTTTTGAGATGGAGTTTCGCTCTTGTTACCCAGGCTGGAGTGCAGTGGCGCGATCTCGGCTCACCGCAACCTCCGCCTCCTGGGTTCAAGCAATTCTCCTGTCCCAGCCTCCCAAGTAGCTGGGACTACAGGCATGTGCCACCATGCCCAGCTAATTTTTGTATTTTTTAGTAGAGACGGGGTTTCACCATGTTGACCAGGATGGTCTCGATCTCTTGACCTCGTGATCCACCCGCCTCTGCCTCCCAAAGTGCTGGGATTACAGGCGTGAGCCACCGCGCCCGGCCAGCTTTTTTTAAGAAGAAAAATTTCCACTGATATTTTGTTGTCAACTATGTAATAGGCAACAAAGGCTTTTCCTCTTCTTAATGTCTAAACATGAATATCTACTGTTTTAAATACTTCAATATTAAGTTAAATGTAATATTTTTATAGCTGTTTAAATGAATTCCTACATTTTGATAACAATTACTAATTTTGGTAATTGACTGAAAAACATATTTTAACATAAAAACATATATAAGTCAAGCTTTAACCTTCTAGGTTTGCTAAACTCTTATTCATGACTATCACATTCAAAATCAACTTAAAATAGATATAATTTATTGTTATTTGTTTTTTTTTTCTAGCAGAAGATTAGTTGTTTCCAGCATGTTTTTGGTAATTACACATATATGTCAAAATTGTATTTTTATGTTTTCTTTCTATGTAGTAAAATTCTCCTTTAAGTTTTCCTAGTATTATTTTTGGAGAAAATATACTCCCTAAACTTGTCCTATGCAGATATAAATTTTAATGTCCTTGATACATAATACATTCTCAACAGAAAGTCACACAGACAAATGTACAAGAAAAAAAGGCTGATTTTCCCTCATCTCAAGACTGTAAAGGGTTTCTGTCAGATAGTAAAAACCTGAAGTTAGAATTTATTGGACAGAGGATGGAGGGCAATCTGTGGTTATGCTGGTATTCTTACTATTTTTCCATTTAAAAATATACCACAGATTTTATGTGGCATTTATAAAGGAAAATATCATCCTCCCTGTATGAAGTCATAATACTATTTTATAGAGAGTGTTATGGGGAATTGTGGTTTGAATTCTGAATTAATACAGAAAAACTAAGGATACCAACCTAAAACAGTCTTATGTTTATGCAGACTTATTTAGTCAAAATATGGCATTTATCTGAGGTAATATTTACACAGCATAAACGATCTGAAGAAAATTTTTTTTCTGAAAGATCTTCATAAAACAGTGCCCTAAGAGACAGCTATTAAACTACAAGCACTGTTTACTTTTAACTCTCTTTCTTATTAACCCACTCCTCAGCACTGCTAAGCATTGCAGAGAAGGCTAGAAAAATATTTATTCTGCTCTCATTTTTATTTAGATTACTATAAAATTGTCCATTTATAGTAGTAGGTAATGTATTCTTTGACTCTTTTTGGTATGTAATTCTGGTTGTAACTTACTTTCAGGAACTTCGAAAGGAGATGTTACGTAAGGCCACTCAAAAATAATACTGTACACGCTATATTGGCTATGTGACAATGGAAGAAAATGACCACAGATGTTTTTTTGTTACTGATGATATTAACACTCTTGATTTCAAGAGATATTTAAATTACATGAAATAAATACAATAGTCTAAGGACTTACATGCAATAAAAGCATATGCAACATGTGCCCCTAAAGTTGTGTGTCATACTGTTGGAAAATTTTAAGTTCAGAGGCTGTCTGAAAAGTCAGGCAAAATTATATTTGCTAGAGTGATTATAGATTTTAAAAATGGTAAAATGACACAGGCTAACAGAAATTGGCAAAATGTAGTTTTCATGGGGCTGTAACAGTGGTAACAATAAAAGTACTCATTTTCTAATTTGAAAATCTCTATTAATATCCAAAATAAATGGAAATTACTTTGAGTGATCGTTTCTTCTTTAGAAAAATAGAGAAAATACTGTAGAAACTGGAGATTTCAGGCATGTGTAAAACAGCATTTTCATTGTAGTGCTCAAAAGAGATATGTATTACAATATAGACACTAGTTTCAATTTTGAGTATAACATTTTAATTTTAGGCAAAGTTTTCAAAATATGCACAAAAATTTCTTACTGCAGATAGGAAATAGCAACTAAAAATGGAGTTATTTTTGGAAGGATGATGATCAGAGAACATCTACCAGGCAGTGTGGACTTAAAAGTAACAAAATTGATGTTTAAAGCCATAAAGATTTTTACTCTACAAAACAAAATATTGCATGTATAGGTTAAGACACTGGTGTTACATGTCAGACATTGATTTAGATTTGATAGAAATGTCTTACTGTCTATTTAGTTTAGATTTTCAAAAGTTAATAAACTAGAAATAATATTGTCCTTAAGTACCTTAAAAGGATCTTAGGGGAAGAAAAGATACAGATATTACATTTAGCAGTGCAACCTAATTTAGACTTGTCTAAATTCATGGATAGTCTTCTGGCTTAAAGACAGTTTGATTATTTTTATGTTCACGGTCAGGCAAACCAAGTAAACCAAATGTTGCCTTTTTAAAGTTACTTTAAGTATTAGCTAAGAATCATTTGCAATTAGTCGAGTGTACAAACATAACAGTACTTGCTCTTGCTTCCATAGCAATTACTTGTGTGTAAATAGAGAATTGTAAATTTGTAAAATAATGCATTTCTCTAAGAAAAAATATTTTTTATTTGGAATTAATATAGAGTTTTCTTTGTCTATAGTGAAAGGTAATTTCACCCAACTTCTTACTGAATTAAAATAAATTCAGTATAAATCATCTTTGAACTAATAAACTACAGAGCCAGTACATTTCCAAATAAGAGCTATTTATGTATTGCTTGTTCATGGCATGATCTCAGCTGATGGCACTCTGCGCCTTTTGAGTTCAAGTGATTCTCCTGCCTCAGCCTCCTGAGTAGCTGGGATTACAGATGTGCACTACCACACCCAGCTAATTTTTGTAATTTTTAGTAGAGACGGAGTTTCACCATTTTGGCCAGGAAGGTCTCGATCTCCTGACCTCATGATCTTCCTGCCTATGGCCTCCCAAAATGCCAGGATTACAGGCATGAACTACTGCACGCAGCCTAAATAATTTGTTTTAAAAAGAGATTCTTCACTTTGAAAAGATTCACACAGAATTACTTTAAATAATAATATACCCCTGATTTCATTTGAACACACGCATTTTAGCTCATGCTTTTTTAAGATTACAAGTTATTTTCAAGATAATTTAAAACAGTGCTTTTGAAAGTTTAATAATGCATGTGAAATCACCTGGAGGATATTGTTAAAATGCAGAAATAATTCAGAAACTCTGGATGGGGCCTGAGATTCTGCATTTCTAATAAGTTCCCAGGTACTGATAATCTGAGGGCCATACTTTGAGTTACAGGGACCTAAAACATCTGTGTAAATGCTGTTGATTCTTGGATGATCTGATCTTTGTAAAGTTTTTTTTTTTTTAATTTATGTAAATGTATGCGGTGCAGGTAAAATTTTGTTACATGCCTAGATTGCATGGTGGTCAAGTCTAGGCTTTAGGGTAGCCACCACCTGAATAATGTACATCGTATCCCTTAAATAATTTCTTATGCAGCAAGATACACCTTGTGTGTCTGTAACAGCAGATTTTTTTTCCTACACTAATATTTCCTGAAAGGCTCAGAAGAAGGAAACCAACTTATATTACTAACTGGATTTAAACAGACTTAGTTTTCATAGACTCAGAAGACTTCTGTCTTTTTTTTTTTTTATATGTACTTTTTATTGCATTTTAGGTTTGGGGGTACATGTGAAGAACATGCAAGATTGTTACATAGGTACACACATGGCAGTGTGATTTGCTGCCTTCCTCCCCATCACCTATATCTGTTATTTCTCCCCATGCTATCCCTCCCCAACTCCCCAGACTTCTGTCTTTTAAGATAAATTTGTCCTGATTTGTGAACTTGGTTAAGAGATTTCAAATCTTGGAGTTTTAGTTTTCTCATATGTAGAATGAAGATGGAATACAAAGCTGAACCTGTAGTAGATATACAAATATATTTGTTGCATGAATGAAAACAGTAACTCCTAGTTTTATATTTTCTGTTTTTAGAAATCAAGGGGAGAGTGCTTTACTTAACAATGAAACATAGGTCTAGGTAATATTAATAAAAAGTGATTGCATTTGGGTTTTAAAAACACTAGGTAGTATCCTGAGCAAGGTGGCTCACCCCTGTAATCCCAGGACTTTTGGAGGCTGAGGCAGGCAGATCATTGAGGTCAGGAGTTCGAGACTAGCCTGTACAGCATGGTGAAATCCCCTCTTTACTAAAAATACCAAAATTAGCTGCACGTGGTGGCACACAACCATAGTCTCAGCTACTCAAGAGTCTGAAACAGAAAAATCACTTGAACCTGGGAGGTGGAGTTTGCAGTGAGCCAAGATCACATCACTGTACTCCAGCCTGGGTGCAAGAGTGAGACTCTGTCTCAAAACAGCAAACAACCACCACCACCACCACCATTAGACAGATCATGCAGACAGCAGATGAAGAGACAACTTTAGTGGGAATGCATTAAAATTGTATTTTTTTTTTTTTTTTGAGACAGAGTCTCACTCCATCACCAGGCGCCAGGCTGGAGTGCAGTGGCGCGACCTTGGCTCACTGCAACCTCAGCCACCCGGGTTCAAGCAATTCTCCTGCCTCTCAGCCTCCCGAGTAGCTGGGACTACAGGCGCGCGCTACCACGCCCAGCTAATTTTTTTTTGTATTTTTAGTGGAGACGGGGTTTCACCACGTTGACCAGGATGGTCTCGATCTCTTGACCTCGTGATCCGCCCGCCTCGGCC
>PVKV010041370.1:0-11632 GCA_004027835.1 Alouatta palliata | reverse complement strand
AAAAAAAAAAAAAAAAAAAAAAAAAACTTACTTGCATTGGCAAAACTCTGGTATGTTTACAGGCAGGGAGACTAAAAAAGAAAAATCAGTAAGACCCTTATCCACAACTGTTTTCAGATTACCTCACCGGAATTTACCATAAAGGAATAATCAGAATGTGCATACATGATTTTGAGACCTCTTATATGTGAATTTCTAAGTATTTTGTATATGATTTATTAAACGATGTTTTGGTTAAAAGTATTTTCCCAATTTCTAACACTATCAGTTTCTCTTAAAAAAGGAAATGAAGGGTTGCAAGTGTTCCTCTTGTTCACCGTAGCAGAGCATGAATAAAGAATTTTAAGGAGGCAGAGGCCCTAAAGGTTTCCAATTAACTGGATTCTGCAGGTGTAGACCTATAAATATACTTTTCTGTTTTTATGCCAGATTTCAAAGAATTCACAAATGATGCTGTGTATATGCAAACTCATTTCTGTTGTAATGCCCTTTTTATATAATGCCAGTAATTTCATATTTCCTACTGAGTGATTACAAAGCGTGATTACAGTTTGTCCAGATGCAGCGACCCAGTCATCAGGATTGCTTCTATATCTGAATAACTTTCAGTAGCCCAGGATCTCATGAATAGCAAATACAGAATCAAGTTGAATGCTTGAAATATGACTACAACTTGAATTGTGAAGCTAGATATCTGATTGTGTCCTGAATGCAGTATTTGGTTTATTATAACTCAAAGTAATTTCATGTGCTGCCTATATTTATTCACTGTGAAAAGATCACATCAAATTGATGATTTTTTTTTTAACATGAAGGAAACAATACAGAAATGATCTGATGAAGTTATTTCATTCTGGTCTGAAAAGAATGGCTCCACAAATTTTCTTTCCTGACACGTAAGTGGCACATTAAATTCGGGGTGAAGTACTCTTTTAATCTACGTATCTTGAAATCTGGTCATTTGATTTTGGATATTTAAATGTGGCTTAGTTCATTTAAGTACATATGTATAAAGGGTTGGTTTTTTTTCAATGAATGTGGACTTCTGAGGCCACTGTGTTAGAATTCTTAGCAATTTGCTCTCCAAATATACATACATGCACGCATGAATCTCTACCACATGTTCCTGGGAAATAAGCCTCTATTTCTTCTTTCAACAACTGGATGGTTATATTTTGAGAAGACAGATATTTTGTGAAGATACATACACCTTCCCGTGACATCTGAAACTCAACAGCTTGCGTGTCTATCTCTGCATGCCTACTCAATGTGTGGTTTTTGCCCAGCGTGGGAGAGATGTTTGTGAATGGGCCAAGAAATATGCAAACTCAGTAGTCAAGAAGAAATTCTGGCAGATTAAAGCATTTGCAAGACTGTATCCAAGGTAGCTATAAATTTCTCTAAAGAACAACAGGGCTGAGAAAAAGTTAAAAATTAGATACAGATAAGAAAGGAAGCTCATGTAAAATTGTGCATAAGATGTACAGTATAAACAACTGCTATAACGCGGCAGTCAGCTTAAAAATCCTCAATTTTGCTTGGAGAAAGTCCTTGTTTTGGGAGTAGTGGTTAGCGTCTAGGATCTGAGCACCTGAAGCTTACATCTAGATTATGTCCCCGTGTTTTGGGGAAATGCTCTTCCCTCCTTTCTTTCCCCTCTGTGCCTCCTGTCATTATTTCCCTGATTTTCAGAGTCAGACTGTTTTTATTCCTTGACTTGGAGGCAGAGGGTGAAGACTCAATATGCTGGAAAGGAGATTACAAAACATTCAATCCAAGATCTTCTTTTGATGAATGACATACATCTATGTAGGCTAAGGTGTGTGGTGGCAATAAGCATTCTCAGAATCTCAGTGGATTAACACAAAAAAGGATTTATATCTCACTCCCACCTTATGGTTAATATGGAATGAGGGGTTGGGGAGGAGCCACTCACTGTCATCACTAAAGAGCCCAAGGAAGCAGAGCTGAGGGAACACAGGAACCAACACACTAGCACTTAGCTCACATACGACTGGCCAAAATTAGTGATATGTCCAGGCCTAATATAAAAGAGTAAAGCAAGGAAACACAATCCCACCATAAGACCAGAACCAGAAGAACCAGAAGATATGTAAGCAGTCCTACTGGCCACTATAAATGAGAATTCAGAAATCCAGAGAATTTAAAGCAGTGCATTTTGTGGTATGCATATTTTTTCTTTCGTTTCACTTACCGTTTTGTTTTTTAAAGGAGATGCATGTTTGGTGGACATCAGTGTCACGATACAGGTTCCTCAAGACACCCCAAATCCTCAGAATGCTCGTTTTCCAAACTTTACCCTACTACAATTGCCCATGCACCAAAAGTGATCGAAATAGTCACAACAGTTGACTGTTCACAATAGAACAGTTACAATACAACAGTCACAGTTTTAGAAGCTCCCAGCCTACTTTAAGCATTAGTCACAATAAAAACGTTAGACTATTACTCACATGGCTTCAATTTTTTAAACGAAAGATGGCATGATCATAAGGCAAAGGACATTTTATATTAAATGGGAGTTTTAAACGAAAGATGGCATGATCATAAGGCAAAGGACATTTTATATTAAATGGGAGTTTTAAACGAAAGATGGCATGATCATAAGGCAAAGGACATTTTATATTAAATGGGAGTTTTAAACGAAAGATGGCATGATCATAAGGCAAAGGACATTTTATATTAAATGGGAGTTTTAAATGAAAGATGGCATGATCATAAGGCAAAGGACATTTTATATTAAATGGGAGTTTTAAATGAAAGATGGCATGATCATAAGGCAAAGGACATTTTATATTAAATGGGAGTTTTAAATTTCACAAAGAAACTATCCGAATCATTTCTTTCATAAACAAATAAGAATTTTCTGATCTGCAATTCCCTTTCTAAAAATACTAATTTCAATTTATTTTCAGATGACATTGATCAATTTTACTTTCATAAATATGTAGAGAGGTACGTTTACAATGGAAAACACAAAATGTATTTTGTTGAATGATTCAAGATGAGACACATTTAGACTGATCACAAAGTTCATGTTCCCCCAAGACCTAACTCACTTCCTATACAAGAGACTATAAATTAGAATTTTCATCAATGTTTGCATGTATAATTCTACACAGCCAGTAATAGGCTTTTGGATAGGATGGCCAGGTAGAATTGTCATTACCTAATTAAGTAATACATCTATCATCACTCACTTTTTCTATACCTTCTTTCAGCCTTCTTTAAGAGGATTTTGCCTAGGCAGTCTCAGTTACTTCCATCTCTTACAGAGAACTTAGATGTGGTTAGCTGCCTTTCTCATTAGATGTTGCATTAAAAACAAGACTTCTAATAGCCTATTGTTCATATTGAGGTACTTTTGCTCTTCAAACTCCATTAAGTTCTTATAAGCTTCAATTAAGTAAAAGAACAGTTAATTAGAACAGTCTGTTTTCAATAGACTTAGAACTTTGCAAGGAAGATAATTTCAAGACCTTATGCCTAACTACCCACCTCTTTTCCCTTGAGTCCAAGTCTAGGTATTTGAGACTAGACAATAAATTCATTCCCATTTAAGTAAATCAAACTAGTCCTGCTGTGAATCACCTTTATACCATGAAGCCTCTAGGAAGTTATTTATTTTGGAAACATCCTCTACAGTTAGAGAAAATCTAGAGCCGGCAGGAACATGGCTTACATTCATAAAGATTTAAAGTGGATCAAAACTATTATAAGTGAAAAGGGTAAGGGGAAAAAATTCAAAACATTTATGTGACTTTAGGTACTTCATTTGACTGAATTTCCAAACATTTGTTTAATCTAATTTCAATAGCTAACAATTATCGCTAACTTAATTAATAACAGAAAATACTAATCCAGATCATTACAGATCATTTCTTCACCAAAAACTTGGTGAAGAAACAAAAAAAAGACCTTCATCTATACATGGCAATATGACTGGGGCCTAGACAGCATGGAAATATGTTTTAGAAAAATATTTAACTATAAAAGAAATCAACGTGCTAAAGTTGTCCATTAAACCAAAATATATATTTCAAATAAAAAGAAGTTGAAGTCTATGCTGTATTATGATTGTTAATTATATCCCATAGACGTATTTTGGTGTGTGTGGAGAGGTAGATTATTGTGCTTAAAATTAAGTTTTAAGCTTTCAAGCAAAGTTCAATTACTGTTTTAAAAAAAAAAAAAATCAGCCATTGTTTTGGCCTATGCATTGACAGCCCCGATTGCCTTCTTCACATATTCATTCTGTAACACTTATGAATATGCATATTACCTAATCTGGAGCCATAACAGAGATCAATGTGAAATTATTGCAGCTAATTTGCTAAATCTTTGAAGTTTGCAAAGACTTGCTTTTCCAAATATAATCCCAACACGCTCACTCAATTGTAGCCTAATAATATACCTTTATGCGTAGAATAGAGATGGTCTGGGTACACAACCCCAGTTTATCTCAGGCTACAGATGATAGGGAGTTTCTGTCTCTGCAGTTAAAATAAAACGTTTGGCAATTGTAAATTACAGCTGTGCTGTACTTCCCAATTAAAATTATTTGTTTGACCTCTCAAAATATGAATATGTCAATTGAAGACGTTACAGTCAGATAACGTGAACATCTTTTTTTCAGATGTTGCCACTGAAAACAATCAAGATGCCAGCAGCCTGTATTTCATGTATGTCCCACGCTATGCTAGGTACCAGCATAGAGGAAGAATTTAAAAACAAACCAAAACAAAACAAACAAGAAAAAGCACTGCCCAGTCATTCACATAATTCAGTCTAGGGTGGGAGATGTAAGCCAAATAATTGAAAGATATGAGACATATAATAAACAAGGTAAGAGCCAGATGTGACAGGAGTCCAGAGAACAGAGTAACTTATCTGCACTGGAGATTCCAAGAAGGTTCAGAGAGAAGCTGACCCAGGGAGTGGGGCTTAAATAGAGATAGCAATGGGATTTGAAGAGACACATTCCTTGATAAAAGAATTGCTTGTGCAAATGTCCAAAGTTAAGAGGGAATATGGCATATCTGGGTAGTCTGGGTAGATGAAGGGACCAGAACTGAGGTCAGACTATGAAAGGAGTTGGAATTCCATGGAGACTTCGAGACTACACTGTAGGCAAAGAATGGAAATCTGAAATAACCAGAGCTGACTCCTGGCAACTATTATGGTAGCAGAAACAGCTTTTTCTTACATTAAAAAGAAAAAAGAAAAGCAAGTAAGGATGGTGGGGTCTTCTGAATGATTAAAAGCAATAAAAAATGATCTGTAAATTTATCACCAAATAATATATTAGGTAACTGCAGAATAAAATACACTATCATTCAAACAAGTACTGTGCAAAGCTGCACCTTTTTTTTTTTAGGGACCAGATGACAATGTGATTTGGACACCAGTGGGTAGGCATCATTTACTCTTACCATTCACAAGCATGTGGCCATGACTTACGAAAACAGCACAGGTCCAGCTGGCCAGATCTATTCTAGGAATTAATTATGACACGACTTAAGATTGATATGTCTTCAAACTAACTTTCCGAAATAATTTTTAATGCAACCAATGTAATCTTAAACCACACGTACCCAAAAAATAGCAATAAATACGCCATTTTGTATAAGGAGAAACAGTAGACTCTCTCTAAAACACTTTAAAATACAACTAAAACCCAAAATTTTTCACTTAATTTAAATTACTCCAAAACTAAATTTCAAGGTCTTACCACAAAACTTTAATTTTGTTCACCAATGATATTTATTTACCTGAGAGAAACTGCATGTGGCCCATATATCTCTCTCACTGCTGATAAATCAGCTTCCAGTTGTGGGTGCTTATGGAGTTCCCCATCATAGTTCACCTGATGAAAAGGGATAATTTAAAAGTATCTCGGGTGCAAAGAATCAAAAATATAAGCAATCTCTTGAGACAAGTCTCCCTGTACGTTTCGCCATAGGCATTTTTAGTTTCATTAAAGTATATTCACTAATATTCTTAGGTTCACATATGACTAGAATAATTGATTATATTTGGAACTCAAAGTTAGTTTACATTGATACAAAGAAAAAGCAAATGTAAAAAAGTAGTGAAGTGTCTGGCAGATAATCTAAAAAACTTCTAGACTGAATCTCAAGACTGAAGAAAAGCATTTACTTCCCCTCTGTAAGAATTAGTGGTGTAAACAAAAATCAGACAAGAAGAATGATTTTGTATAATGTTGAATGTTATAGTGGTAAAGGAATCATTTCATTGGGAAAACTATCTCATTGCTAGAAAGTCGTTCTTGGAGAGAGGAAAGCCCATTTTATTACGTCCATCTCTCTGTGGCCCTGCACATGCTTGATTGACAAATTACTATTCTGAATAAATTTACTTGCACCCTTTTACATAATTTTGGCTTTAATGTCCTTCTTTAACATATTAGACCCTCCCATTATACTATCCATCTTATAAAGCACATTTGCTCAAGGAGCTTATAGAAAGAGAACCACATATTATATAGCCACACCCTAAAATCAATTGCTCAGTTTAATTTTAACATTATCCTGAAAAATTCTGAAGAGTTCTTTAATATATGTGGCTAGGCTATTTTCATGTATTTAAATTATGATGATTCTTCATAACAATGTTCAACACCAAGAATTCTATGGCAATGAATGCAAATAAATAGTGAAGATGCTCAGTAATTAAGGCCCATCAAATTTAGTAAAGGTTAACCAGCTTCTATACTAACCATACACACTTTTGTTACAAGTGTCATTACCTCAAAATAGTGAATGAACACAACATGCTTAAGAAATTTGGGCAAAAGCACAATAAAATGCTATCTGCAAAATCTCTTTAACGAATTAAGATGACTTCAATGTAAACAAATGATTACAATTAAAAAAACTGCAAGGGAATCTTAATTTCTAAAAATAGGTAGAAAATGTAAAAAGATAAATTATATAGATTTTGTTAGTTACTGAACCCTGAACAACATACAGGTCCCTTAACTCTCAGGCACAGAATTCCACTAGGACAACATGGCTATTAGAACTTTAAGACTAAGTATTTGGAAGACCAGGCTTTCTTACCTGCCCTCCGTAATAAAATTCTTCGGAATCATTGTCACCTTCAGAATCTTCCTCCACTGTACTATTCTGTCTTGACTCCTTAAAATAATAAAGTAACAAAACAATTTTAATGGTCAAATTAGTTTACCTTTCTAAAATAGCAAGTGGCTATATATAGGCTGGTCTTGAACATACATTATGGATTTTGCATATAAAACATTCTCGGTGCAGTGTAACCCCGAAACCAAAGGTAGGAAGACAAATGGCTTTGTGAGTGCATTCAGCTCTTTTAGAAGCACATCTTTTTTAAAAGTTCGCTTTCATTGATTTTATAGGAAATACACAATTCAATATTTGATGTATATTAAAAACTTATGTATAATCAATTATACCTTCAGTTTTGCTCTGATAAAGCATTTGTCAAGTTCATACAAATTCAGTTTTATTAAAAAGCTCCTCAGCATTATTTGTCCCAGGCTGTTCTTACTTTCTCTGCCAACTCCAAACAATAGTATAAAAAAAAGAAACTTCAAATGCAATAATATCAAATTATGAAAATAAATATGAAACATATGAGGAGGACTTTGATATAAAAATTGTTTCAGAATTTGGATTTCAAAAGGGTATTTAATTTAATATGCTTCAACTTGAAGTTTGAGTTTCTAATTACCTGAGCCACATCGGCCATGTGTCTGAAGTACAGACAGTGAAAATTCGTGGGGGTATTCCTATCAGTGGCCCTATTAATACAGGAGAAATATAGCTTATTTGGACACAGGAATCCATTCACCCAGTGTTTTGGAACCATCCCTAAACTTCTACACTGAATTTCAAGTTCTTAAGGAAAACAAACAAACAAGTGCAAAAGGAAACAAACAAACAAGTGCAAAAGGAAATTCGAGTTTTAGAAAATTCTAACAATTATTGGTTTCATCAATCCTTTTGTTGAACCAATAATTCTAGATGTGGATAAAGAAGGGAACAATAAATGGTGCAACACTAACAGAAAGAGGAGGGGTGACTCAAATTCATAATTCTGAAAGCAAAGAATTGCCGGTCCCATTGTACTCAATTTGTTTGTTTAATATCCTGATATTTATTTATAGATTCAAGTAAAGTCTTTTGAAACACAGAGAAAAGATGAGTTTGTATTTTTAAGTACTGACATAGAATAAGACTATATACATCCTCTGTATTACTTTGGCTAAAAAAATCGTCTTTTTCAAACAAAATTTTAAGGATCCCATCAAAATTACGCATAGCCATGTGCAGTTATAAATCAGTTCCTCAGTTAATTACGTTGTTTGATGAAAGAATATAGAATACGTTAAGCTTTACATACATTTTAGTTAGATTTAAACCAGACATTTCTTTCTATGATTTTAAAGGGAACTTTCTTCTCAGAGTTAATTTTAGGCCACTCCCTACCATATAAATCATCCCTGGGCCATTAGCTTGAGTTTCATTCACCATATGCCATTTTAGTTTCAGTAATGATGATATTAACTACAAACACCCAGTAAATTTTAAATATATCTATACTGTTTCAAGAAAATAAAAAATATAACTTACATACCTCCCCATTTTCCTTTTGTAATTTGGATTTTATGGATAAGCAACAGTTAATGTCATTTGTTTTTCTTAATTCTGAAAGAAAGTAATAATTTTTAAAATATGATTGTTATTTAGCATGCTATTTACCAAGCATTCGTGAGTTCTGGTATAAAACCACCCTTTAGATGATTCCATCTCCTTTGAAAAAGAATCAAGAGATATTTTGAAATTATGTCATGTTGAAGAGTTACACAATACGCAAGCTATTCTGATTTTTCACAGTGCAGAAAGATGTGATTGAACTAAACTAAACAACCGCTTCACAAATTCCTTCAGCTCTCACTTTGTATTTCGTGGTACCTTCATTGCTGTAAGTGTGGTTTTAAAGTATGCAGTCTTTCACTGTGCAAGAAAACATTTTTACAAAAGCAATGGCAGCATAAAACATTTAAACAGGATTTTTAAAAACTACTTTAAATTTATGCATTTACAAATTGTTAAAAAAATGTACTTTAGATAGAAAATAAATTTGTCTGGAGACTGGATTTACAGATACAGAAGAGAAATATCTGTTATACTGGCTAAATGACACAAATAAACAAAAAGGCCACATACAATTTTAAAAATTAACCTAGAATAAAAATAGTATTACTATTACCTGTTGCTATTCTATGAAAAATTACTGGTATTGGCTCTGTAGTGACTAGCACATCTTCATCATTCTCCGAACTTGACACATATGTATTATCTGCAAAAAAAAAAAAAAAATCATTAAGCACATAAGTTTAAAAGCTACATCCTTTATAAAAATAATAGCTAATTTATATGCACATCACTTTAGTTCCAGCTCTCTAAAGCACACACTACTGTTCCAATTGAACTCAAAAAATATGATAAAGTAAATTGCAGATTTATGTGTGAAGTAATTGTATAGTCTCTTTAAAGACGTTTGTATCTCCTGGTGAAATACAGATTTTGAACAGAGACTATCCAGGTACATCTTTAATATCCCTTATGGCAATGAATCATTTGGATGCAACTGGGTGCCCCAACTCACTGGAGGGGGTCCTTCCCAGTATCAGTGTTTACCATAGGAAGCAGAGTTAGTGAGTAGAGAGAGAAAACCAAAGAAGAGCACTTGCTGCAATTAAAAAAAAAAATTCATTAGTGGGCCACTGCTCATGCCTGTAGTCCCAGCTCTTTGGGAGGCCTAGGCAGGCAGGTCACTTGAGATCAGGAGTTTGAGACCAGGCTGGCCCACATGGTGAAACCCCAATCACTAAAGTGAAAAATAAAAATTAAAAAAGATTCATCATGAAATCATTCAAAAATTTGAGCTGAAGACCTGGTTGTAATTCATACTTTTTATATGGCTCTAATACATATTTTTAAATTCATATAAATCTCACAATTATCATTCTTCTATAAATTAAATTAACTGCATGCATTATACAAGTTGAGTGCACAGAATACTAAATTAGTCCATAGAGTCCTTAAATTTATTATTCACTATTTGTTTCCTCTTTAAAAAATAATATTTTTATGAGTTTAGCACTCTTTCCCTGACAAATACAGGTCTCCAAGTAATGGTAATACAATCCTAGGTATTTATTTTTCTTTGCTCATTGAGGATCGCAGGGCATCTCTCAGAAGAGCTTTTTAACACACACTACATCAATTCATTAATAATGGTCCTATAATGCATCCATCAATGACCTACTAAATAGTATAAAATATCACACATAAATAATAGAAGCATCGATCAATTTCTGCTAGGGAAAATTACTGTTCTTATGATGCAGTGAATACACCTGAAAAGATATTTTTGAGCCCAGTTTTCATAATATTGTGTCAGCACAGTGAGAACATGATTTTTAATTGATATATGGCTAAGTCATTATTTCCAAGGAAACATCTGTACTATTCTTAGACCTTGAGTAATGAGTGAATAATAGTGATTTGTATGTACAGGTTAGCTGCAAAAAGACTCTCAACAGACCTAAGGCTTTAACAGTTATTCAGGGAGCTAAGCAGAAGTGGATATGAATTAGATTTGAGACAAAAGCAGTTCGCTTCATTATTTTGTTTAGTGCAATCACAAATTTGTCTTTATTTAATTTTCCAATATTTTCATGGAGGATGTGAGGTTTTCATGTTTATCGAGTGAGACCACAGATAAACAGGTTTAATATAAATTTATTTTAATTATATCTCATTAGTTGAGACTTTGATCACTTATCTAGAGTCTCTTCTGTCAGTAACCTCATACGTTCAGTAAGTATCAAAAATGCCTATTAGAGGCATATTTTTTGTTATGCCTTAAGCCCTCACTCAGAGTCTCACTGATTTGAAGTCGGCTGTTACTTAATAAATCTAATTATCTGTTTTCCCTGTGCACAATGTATTCCCTGGAGCTAACATTCAGGAGAAAAAAGAGTATTAGAAGGGAGCCTTAGAACAATGGAAACAAAAGCTGACCACCAATCAGAAGGGAAGATCCAGAAAAATCTATAAGGTGGATAGTTCCACGCAATTTCACAGAATCATGAAATGATGGACATTTTACAAAAACACCAAGAGTCAAGTAAATTAAGACAACGTGTTTAAGAAAACAGGGGAGTAAATGACTACATAGAAAGTATTTTCTATCAAAATGGCTTATATGAAGTGTCAACACTGGAAGACAGTAAGATTTGATTCAAGAGAATATAATTTGGTGTATGTTGCATAGGCTAGACAGGATTACAGTTTCAAATGTATCACTTTCTAAGAGATTTTGTACAGTTTGTATTTTGATTAGAACACATGTAATTTCTTAGTTTACCCCAAACAAAACTGTTTTCAGGTTTCATGACATTGTTTATTAAATTGTCATTATTACATAATAGGCCAGATCCGATCACAGAGATAGACCCAAGTTATGATCAGAAACGAAGGACAGGGGGCCGGGCGCGGTGGCTCACGCCTGTAATCCCAGCACTTTGGGAGGCCGAGGC
>PVKV010041369.1:0-11489 GCA_004027835.1 Alouatta palliata | reverse complement strand
TTTGTGACATAATGAAAATTTCTAAAAACTCTGCAAGTCTGACTTAGCAGCATTATTATACTTTCACCCAGACTGAATCTTCTTGCTGTGAGTTCTTTCACGTTTTTTCTCCTTCCTTCTGGAACCATGCATATTTTGCCTTAAGAGAACAAGGTGATGATATAAAAGAAGGGTGTGTGTGTGTGTGTGTGTGTGTGTGTGTGTGTGCATGCGTGTGTGTGCATGCGTGTTGTGTGTCTGTGTCTGTGTGTCTGTGTTTCAATGAAGAAAACATTCGAAAACATACTAAATGCCCACAGTATAAGAGGCTTCTTACTGGGACACTCAAATGAGTGTTTGGGAATCTACCACTGTGTTCAATATGTCTTTGCTATTTGCAAGATTTGCAGTCTACTTAAGAATCTCAGGAATGCATCGATCAGCCTTACATCCTTGAGATCCATGTGGGCAGCAAGTACATTATACTACTGTAAGTCACACAGCATCTGTCTTTCTCTCCCTGCAGTGGAGCTCATGCTTACACAAAGCTCTCAAGCAGCTGCTTCTCAGATGCTCAGAAGACAGTAGATCTTGGGTCTGCACTCCAAAAGCAAGAGACAAAAAAGGCCCAGAAAAATAACCAGTGCCTACAGGTTAGTATTTTGTTAGGTTCATGATCAGATCAGTCAATTTACCTGTTTATTGCATAAAAGTAAGCTGGTCAGAGGTTCAGATTTAGCTTCATGAGACCAATTAGCTTCATTTTCTTTCATAGCCAAGAGAGATCCTCTTACCAAAGAATCTAGAATCATGGGTCCCAAGACCACAGCAGCAAGGATGTCACCCACCAGCCTGGCTGTCCTTGAGTCCCATGCATCTCCATCAGGAATTCCAGCCCCAAATCTCATGGATTCATAGTCATGGTTACAAGGGGGCTGGGACGTAGGACTGTAATGCAAGCAATGTGGTAGGAAGGGTACTGGATGTACACTCGGGAGAGCTGGGTTTTCTGCAGAGTGCTCTCATTCATCTGCTCAGGCCCTGCCCCTCCCTGAGCCACAGTGTCTTCTCTAAAAACCAAGGCAGTTAGACCAAGTCAAGGATGCAACTCAGCTGCCTCAGGTGACACAGCCACAGAAAGGGAGTTTAGTGTGTGACCATAGGAAGTCGAGAGGTAGGTGGGTTCTGATTTGAAACTAGGAAATACATGGCCCTTCAGAGGATATTCAAATTTAAATTTTAAAATATTTTCACTTTTTTTTTTTTTGAGACAGAGTCTTGCTCTGTCACCCAGGTTGGAGCACAGTGGTGTGATCTCGGCTCACTGCAACCTCCGCCTCCTGGGTTCAAGTGATTCCCCTTACTCAGCCTCCCAAGTAGCTGGGACTACAGGCGTGTGCCACCATGCCCAGCTAATTTTTGTATTTTTAGTAGAGACAAGGTTTCACCATCTTGGCCAGGCTGGTCTTGAACTCCTGACCTTGTAATCCACCCTTCTCGGCCTCCCAAAGTGCTAGAATTACAGGTGCGAGCCACCGTGCTTGGCCAATATTTTTACATTTTTAACTTGCATCTTGGAAATAAATTTGACTTTAAAAATGTTGCATAAATAGCACACAGGTGCACTTACGTTCATGGCAGCATTATTTATAATAGCCAAAAGGTAGAAGCAACTCAAGTGTCCATCTACAGATGAATGGATAAACAAAATATGGTATACACGTGGAATATTCAACCTTAAAAAGGAAGGAAATTCTGATGCATGCTACGACATGACGAACCTTGAAGACATTGTGCTTAAGTCAAGCCAGACACTAATAGTCAAATCCTATATGATTCCACTTATATAATCGAATATGAGAAATCAAATTCATAAATACAGAAAGTAGAAAGCTGCATGCCAGGGCTAGGGAGTAGGGACTGGAGAGTTATTATGTAATGGGTACAGAGTTTCAGTTTGAGTTGATAAAAAAGTTCTGATAATGGATAGTAGTGATGGTTGCACAATGTGAGTGTACTTAATATCACTGAACCGTTTACTTAAAAACCTTTAAAACTGAAATTTTGATGTTGTATGTACTTTATCACAATAAAAACATTACCTTAAAAAAAAGCAGAGTTTCCATATACTCTTTATTCAGCTTCCCCAAAGTTAACATCTTACATAACCATAGCAAAATTACCAAAGCCAGGAAATAAATATTGATATAATACTATTAACTAATCTACAGGCCTTATTCAAAATTTTCCAATTGTACCACTAGTGTCCTTTTTACTGATCCAGGATCCAATCCAAAATATGATTGTATTTAATAGTTATGTCTTGGTTAGTTTCCTCTAATTTGGAAAAGTTTTGCAGTTCTTCTTTGTCGTTTACAAACACAATGACTTTAAATAGTACTGGCCAGTTATGAGTTTGTCTGATGTTTCTACCTGATTGAATGCACATTGTGTATTTTTGGCAAGAAAATCCCATGAACAATGTGCCCTTCTCAGTGCATTATATCATGACTCACCACTGGTGATGTTAACTTAGATCACTTGGGTAAAGTGGTCTCTACCAAGTTTCTCCACTGTAAAGATACATTTCTCATTGTTTACTGTTATATTTCACCTATTAATTTTAGCATCTATTAGAGATGTTTGACAGCCACAATTATTACTGTGATGTTTTCTGAATGATGATATTCAATGTCCATCATTTCTTCTACATTTATTAATTGGAATTCCGCTGTAAGAAAGAGTTTTCCCTGTACCTCAATTTACGTTTAATTTCTTTAAAAAACCACTAAAACAAGCCAGAATTATGGTAAAATATGTTCCTCTAATACCCACTGGCATTTAACTCCAAATTTTCTTTCTAGTATTAAAAATTCTAAGTTCTAGGCCAGATACAGTGGCTCACACCTGTAATCCCAGTGCTTTAGGAGGTCGAGCTGGGCAGATCACTTGAGGTCAGGAGTTTGAGATCAGCCTGGCTAAAACAGCAAAACCTCACCTCTACTAAAAATACAAAAATTAGCCAGTTGTGGAGATAGGTGCCTGTAGTTCCAGCTACTGGGGAGGCTGGGGCAGGAGAATCACTTGGAACCAAGAGGCAGAGGTTGCAGTGAGCCAAGATTGCACCACTGCACTCCAACCTGGGCAACAGAGCAAGACTCCAAAAAATTAAAAATTAAAAAAAGAATATCAGATCCAAATTGCCTTCTACAATAGGAAACAAAAGGTCAAGTTCATACCACCTGATAGTGTTCAAAGGAGAAAGTTTTTGGAAAGCAAAATACAGCACACTTACATTTTCTTCCCTTCCTCTCACTGTTTTTATTTTATTAAATCTTAACATTATCCAGAGTGTATCAGTAGGGTTAAGTAGAGAAAACATTTAAGAACCATTGAGCCTGGAATATGCATATAAAATGTTTATGTTAAAGTTGCCATAGGGAATGTGGTTTTTAATGAACAGAAACTAAATTACAAAAGCTGCAATGTTCTAAACAATTTGTATTCACAGAAAAGACCCCTGGTTAAGTTGGCTATGCCCTTGAAGATTATCCAGTATTTGGTGCTCTGAGTCCAGGCCTGTCCCCCTGTACCAGGAATGTCCCTTGAGAGTCCTTATCAGAGCTGCTCTGGGACAGTGTCACCAGTTGACAGACAAAACCAATATTATTGTAGAGTTTCAGGTTAATAGTCTTGAAAGCTGAAGAAATAAAACTTATTTTTTCAGCTAGCTACTTGTTTCTGTAGTCTATTCCTAAGTAACAAACCAACCCAAAATTTGGTGGTATAAAACAACAATTTTATTATACTCATGAATGTGGGAATTTGTGATCCAGACAGGGCACGGTGAAAATGGTTTGTCTATGGTCCACAATGTGTGGAGGCAGTTGGGAAGATTCAACAGCTAGAGGATGACTGGAATGGCTGGAGTTGGAATCATCTGAAAGCTTCTTCACGTGTGTATTTAACACCCTAAATGGGAAGACTTGAAGGCTGGGCTCTTCCAGGACTGTCAAGCAAAGCACTACACATGCTTCTCAGTGTGGCCTGGGCTTCCTCATAACATGGCAGCTTGAGAGGAGTTGGACTTCTTAAATCATACGTCAGGACTCTGAGAGCAAGTGTGCTCCAGGGAAGAGTGGCCTCTTATGACTTCGATTCAGAAGTTACATGGCATCACTTCCACTCTTAATTAAAGCGATCATGTTCCCCAGATACAAGGGCTGGAATCATGGACCTCATTTCTTGATATGAAGAACATTAAAGAACAGTGGCTATGACTTTAACCAACCACACTCTTCAAAATTAAAACAGTAGAAAAATAGAATTTTTAATAAAAGTGGAAAAGAGTCTCATAAGCTGAATGCCCTTCCCTTTCTCCAAAAAGTCTAAGAAACATTCCTCAAGTATCCCTTTGACTATAATAATCTCTTCTTTGGGTTCGTGTAGCAACTTGTCAATAACTCTGCTACAGCACATTGTATTGTAATAATAAAAAGAGTAACTTATGCTTAAGTGCAAGACATTATTCAAGCACTTTTCATGCATTATCTCACTTAATTCCCATAACAAAAACATTTTATAAGTAAAAAACCTGAGGCCCGCCAGGTTTAAATAAGTTGCCAAAGGTCATATTGCTGTTATGAGGAAGAGCGAGAATTTAAACCAAGGCAATCCAGCTCCCGAACTCATGTTCTTAAACCACTCCACCACAGAGTATGATTAACATATTGCTGTGTGCTAATCTGCCTTCCCTGTGAATTGCGAGCTATTTGTAGGCTGAGACTACATCATTATTATCTTTCTGTCTCCAGCACCAAACACAGTGCCTGGCTTGTGACAAGGAATACAAAAATACACAATAGAAAGATGCACAAAAGAGAAGAAACTAAATGCCAATAAACATATGAAAAGATGCTCAAACTTTCAAAATAATTAAAAATATTCAAATAAGATGACATGTTTTGCCTAAAACTTGGCTAAAATTAAAATATCATCAATAAATGTCAATGCAGGGTTACTTAGAGAAGGGGAAATGTATATTTTTATTCTTATTCACTTTCTGGTAGATCTTCGAATACACAACCTTATAGGGAAACTTTTCAGAAGTATTTACCAAAATGCCAAGTGTTCATAACCTATGAGTTAGAGATTGAATTCCTAGTATATATCCTACAGGAAAACTCTCATCTATACAAATAGTGATATTTACAAAGCTGTTCATCATAGTATTTTTAATAACAACTTGATTGAGATATAATTCACATGCCATAAAATTTGTCCTCTAAAAATGTGTAATTCAGTGATCTTCAGTATAGTTCTGGAGTTGTGCAATCATTACCAATATTGAATTTTAGAACATTTTTATCACCCTGAAATAAATCCCAGACCATTAACAATCACTCTTCATTCCTGTCTCCTCCCAACCCCAGGCAACCACTGATCTAATTTCCAGCTCTATAGATGTGTCTGTTCTGGACATTTCATATAAAGGAAGTGATACAATGTATAACCTTTCTGTTTGGCTTCTTTAACTCAGCATTAAGTTTTCAAGATTCATCCATGTTTTCACCATGTATTATTGCTTAATTCCTTTCCATTTAAAAATAATATTCCATTGTACATATAGACCATATTTTGTCTACTGTTTTGTCAATGATAGAAATGTGGGTTATTTCTAGTTTTTGTCCAGCCTTTTATTTGCCCCGATTTATATTGCTACTTCAGGAAATTGCAACTTTAAAAATTTGCCACTGATTGTTTTCGACAAATTCCCTGGGGGGTTGGGTAGGGTTTTTCCAGCTGAGCAAACCCTGGGAGAGATCAAATAACAACAAATCCCATAAATGGAACTTTTCCAGATAGCTTCCAACCAATTATTTAGAGATGGGGCTTTTTGAATAACTCTAAACCCAGTCTGCACCCTGTAGTGTTTGTTTGGCTACTGGTTTTCACAGCTACTGTGACTGTGAGGATGTTCATGTTCAAAGACGCTGCAGAGCTATAAAGAAGAAGATGGTCATAGGGCAATTCAAAACAGCATACAGTTTGCCATTGTTACTGAGATCCAACTTTTGTATTCAATAAATCCCCTTTAGGTTGCTGCAAGCCTCTTGTTAATTTCCAGTGTTCTGAAAAAGTTGATTTGGCAATTTTTTTTCAGAGTTCTATTTGCTTTATATAACTGCAGATTTTTGAAAGTTCTTACTCTATCATTCCTGAATTTCCCCCACCCCATCACACAGCATTAGTTCCCCCATCCCAACACACAGCATTATCTTTGAATGTTAAAAAAAATGGAAATATCTTAATATGCATCAGTAATGGAAAGGCTAAATAAGTCATGATATATCCCATGTAATGGAATAATATGCAGCAGTTCTAAAGAAGGAAGTAGTCTGGGTGATGAAGTAATATGCCCCATAAACCCCACGACACATCTTCACCTATGTAACAAACCTTCACATGTACCCTCAAACCCAAAATAAAATTTTGAAAAAAGAGGTAGTAAGTGGAAGTCCGTGATAGCATCTGACAAGGGAAGAACTACTTTGCATAATACTATGTTTGTGCTATGTTTGTGTCTATGTGTGTGTGTGTGTGTGTGTGTGTGTCTGTGTGTGTGTGTGTGTGTGTCTGTGTGTGTGTGTGTGTGTGTGTGTCTGTGTGTTTAAGCAAAGAATAAGATCTAAAACTCACTCATTTTATTATTAAGGAAATAATCATTTGCTCTTAGAAGTAGGTAGGACTAAAGAAAAAAAATTTTAAAAAGGTAACCTAACTCCAATACTCCAAAAAAAGAAAACATGAAGAATTTTTACTTTGTTACTTATGTTTTTCAGTTTTCTATATTTACTATATATTTCCTTTATATTAAAAATAAAATGATAATAATACATGTTCTTTAAGAAATATTGAGCCATACTGAGGCTCCATGTAATCTAAAAATCTCAAATTCACCCCATCTATGTTAGAAAACCTTTCTATCAAACCATCCGCAACTGCTTCCCTTTTCTTCCTAACACTGGTTGGCAACACACACACCAAAACTTTCAATAGCAAATACTTCGAGTCGTGGAACACTTTTTGGTTTAGGGACTCTTTTGAGAATCTGATGAAATCATATGTCCAGTTTCCAAGAGATGTACATATTTACACTATCTGTCTATAATTTGTGAGCATTCAATTAAATTAATCAGGTGAAGAACTGCGAACAATGTGTCTTCATCAATGTGAAGACATGTGGATAAAAGGGAGAGACCTGGGAACTTCAAGGCTCTATATTTATACAGAAGAGAAAAAAGATGCCCAAAGAGGAAACAACCTGCCCATAATTATGCTGATGGTAACAGACATGAGCCACATCCGGATCTCCAGACTCCCAGGTCAAGGCTCTTCCCACCAAGTTACCTTGAATCACAGAACGAATGTCTGGCTTCATTAGGTTCTCCAAGATTCTTAGAGGCCCTGTGCCAAAGACAAGCTCTCATTATTGTGACTTCTCTGACTGGCTGTGACCTGATCTCAAGGGTCCTTGGGATAGGAAGCTAAAGGGAAACCTGACCTGCCATCCAACAGGTGTTTACTAAATTTAGATGTTCCCACTGTGCTTAGCCTGGTAAGAGGCACCAAGGGGTCACAGAAAAAGCCCAAGACACGAGACAGACCGTCCAGCTGTGAAGATGTGACTAGAAAACATCACAGCATAATTCCGGAGCAACCAGATGATTCCTGGAGCATGCACACTAGTCCAAGGAGGACAAGGAGGATCTGATGTGGGTGTGAATGCAAAGGCTCCATGGAAAAGCAGAGGGAATCAAAGGGTGTGCAAAAACTTAAAAAATGGGGGAAAGAATAGAAGATATTTGGGAGCAACAGGAGAGTGGCCATCACGTACACATAAGCAAGGAGAAGGGAAGGAGGACAGTGACAGGGAAATAGAGGGCCATGTCTGACAGCAGGCTTGCCAGTGGTTTTCTTGTGTACTTCCCCACCCCATGGAGCCCTGCAAGCATCCCCAGCTTTGGTGTCCCTGTCCCTGGGCCAGCCCCAGAAGCTAACCATATCTGTGTCTGTTTGACTCTCCACAGCTTCCCTTTGCTGAAGGCCTGTACCACTTTTATCACAATGGCCTTGCGAAGGCCAAGAGAAGACGCAGCCTACACCACAAGCAGCAACTGGAGAGAGACCCCAGGGTGAGTTTTCCCCAGAAACCTGCCTCTCAGTCTCTGCTGCCACAGCTCAGCCCACCGACGGAGATGTGCAGGAGATGGCAGAGGATTTTGAAGTAAAGGCACTTAATGTCTTATGATAGGGCAAATGGATGCTTTGCAGAATCATCCCAGGGACTCTCTGCTCCTCTGTCTTGTGTGTAATAAATAATCACAGGCCCCTTTGTATGATTGGAGGAGGAGAAAGTTGGGATACCACCCTTTTACTGCCTGTCTTCTCTTGAGTTATTATTGGATGAGGACTTCGGGTTGCCTGGGAAAACATTTTGGGCTGTGATGGATGGAAAGACACCAAGCAGTTTAATGAGTCATTTCGTGGAAGGTTTCTACTGGTGAATCCACATGGTCAGAGGAGGTTACCATGCCCCTTGTTGTGAATGGAAAGAATGAGGGAGCCAGTAAGTGACCGGCTCACAGAAGGTAGTGGACTTCTCAGTATCCACACATAACTGTGGCCATGAGACTCTCAGCCTTTCTTCTCCTCCTATATTTTCTAGCACTGATCTAATTTACCTTCATGTCTCAGCTGTCTACTTAATGTTCATCATCCCCATTTTTTAAAAATCTTCAATCTTTACCTTACTCTTGGACTCCAGGTCCCATTTCCTACTCCCTCTGATGGCTCAAATTCAACTTTTCCTCCATCAAACATACCATCTTAACAACATAGTGGCTTCTCTCCCAGTGTTCCCATGTTTTGCTTTCAGAATAGGACCTTTAGTAATTATATCTTCCACCATCCTTTGTATCTATATGCTCATCCAAATGGGTAGATTCTGACTTCTGTTACATGAATCACTAAGAGGAAAAGTGTGCAATAACTCAGACAAGTTGCTCTCTGTACATCGAAAGCAACATAACCTCTCTCTCAGGACTCTCAGGGACCAGCTGATGAAAAGTGTGTCAGATGTTTGAGTTAAGGATTTTCACAGGA
This sequence comes from Alouatta palliata, assembly GCA_004027835.1. Taxonomy (NCBI): domain Eukaryota; kingdom Metazoa; phylum Chordata; class Mammalia; order Primates; family Atelidae; genus Alouatta; species Alouatta palliata. The sequence goes on along the minus strand of PVKV010041369.1, from coordinate 2,345 downwards.
GATTTCTTTTGAGCTGATAGAATCTAAAAACTCATTCTTGTGGGGTTTTTGATGTGAACATTTCCCTGGGTTTAATTTGAGCTTCAATTAGGAATTCAGATAAAACAGTCTCTCAGCAGATCACCAACTGACAGGCCACAGGCAATTTTTTCTTTAACTTCTCAACCCAAGAGTTCCCACCTTCCCTAAAGAAGGCTTTCTGATCTAGGAAGCCACTTTAACTTTACTTTTGCAATAACGATTAAGCTACCTGTGCTGCCAGCCAATGCCAAGTATTCTTAAAGGATCTGTCGTAGAAGCTGGCACCAAGACCTAAGGGAGAAGTGCTCTACTCTGTGTGATAACAGCCTTGGCCTCGGCTGTATCAATTCATTGCCTGGGGATACCCTGGGCAGCCTTATGGACAGGGATCTTGTCTGTCTCATCTCTGAATCCAAGGGGGGCACCAGTAGACAAAGATGACTGTGGTACACAGTGACATTGGTCTTCCTTACACTTCAACCCTATGTGATAACCTTGCCATTTATGGCCAATTTTTTTCCTTTAGTTATATGTTTTCTTAAAAGTCCCATTGGCTTCTCTTCTTCCATGATTAAAAGCGTTGCTCCAGGATTACTCAGAAACACGCAAACTGGGGGAAGAAGGAAAGAGATACTTAAAAAGCTTGGATTGGGAAAGAGAACTGAGGAACAGTGGAACTCAAGTCACTGTTTGTTCAGACAGACTATTTAGCACCACTGGGCTGAGCTTTTCCCATTCTAGCACTTCTTGATATGATCTCTGAAACGCTGATTCTTGAAGTGTACCCTGACATTTTTAAAATGGAAAATGGGTTGGCTGGGCAATAAAAAGAGGAGATCGGGCACTGGTGATTCTAATCACTTGTCCTCCTCAAAATATTATTTGTCATCACCGAAAGGGGTGTCTATTTCCCCTTCATTACCTGTTTTAAGGGTCCAGGTAGCCAATTGCCTCTACCTGGGAGTGGTAACCATCTGCCCTGCCCATGAAGACCAAGAGAAAATAGCAGAAAAACTAAAGAAGACCAAGTTTTCTATACCTTTTCTCTATCTTATCGTCAAGATTTAAGGTCGGGAATGTTGTCAATACATTCTAGGAAAAGAAATAAAGCACAAAAATCTCATAATTCTTTGCAAAAAGAAAAAAAAAAACCTGCTAATGATGACCGCCTTGTTCCAAAATATTAGATTAAGGTCTGAGTCTTTCCTGCATGTTGTGCCTGCGGTTGTCTAATTTTGGAATCTGCTTATAGAAAAATAGAGCAGCAACTATTCTGAAACAGAAATCATTGACTATGAACAGTACAATAATAGTAAAATAAAGATTCTTCCTTGTGGGTTTATAGATGTTAAATAAAAGAGTAAATAAGTTCAGTGTAGGATTACCCCAATCTGGGGTTCTCTAACACATTCAAGCAGGTTGCAAAAAGAAAAGTAAATGAATGTATAGAGAGAAAAGGGGAAGGACCAAGTAACCTGAAGGAGGTCCAGGCTTTTCTCTTACATAGATGTTGCAAGTTATGCTTTATAAACAAAGAGTTTAAGAATAAGTTATTTCCTCATCCTTGAAATGTACTGTCTCTAAGACCTGCTACCAACCTAAGAAATAAAAAAGAAAAAGGTGGAAAACCAAGATAGTTTTTGTTTTTCTGACTTCAGACCAGAAGTTTCAATGATGTTTGTCTCTCGTGCAGCAACTAATTTTCATGTTTAAAGGAAAACAGAAGAAAAAAAGACTAGGAAGAGCTAAAGCGCTACTTTCCATATGTTCATCTTTGTTCATTAATATGCAAACAATAGCTAAGAAAAAAGTTTCTGATGTAGGCTGTGTTAAAGATAGTCTCTTCTCTTTCCAATTCTTCCTGCTAAAAGGTTAGCTGACTGCCGAGTATCATCATTTAGATGCTAAAAAGCAAAAGTTGTGTCTTGTTTATTTCTGTCATAGTGCAATTCTGAGCACATACTAGATGCTCAGGAAATGATTGGGCATGTCAAATGAATGAATGATTAATATCTTTTCTTCAGGGTTTTAATACATGGAATAGTATTACCTTTCTCATCTTATATTTTTCTCCTTGTCCCCAAATGTGTCACCATTAGGAAATAAGAGTACTATATAGTCTTTTCCTAGCACCTCTTTTACATACATTCTTAATTGTGGGTAACAGAAACCAATAACTGTTTCATTATTTCCAAGGTTTATCACAGAGAATCCCATGAAGAACCAGTTCTTCATTTTCAAAGCTCAATCTGCCTTCTCCCTAATCATATTCACAGTCATAGTACAGGCAAAAAAGCAGGACAATGTGTCTGGAAGGTTTTGAT
>PVKV010041368.1:0-11489 GCA_004027835.1 Alouatta palliata | reverse complement strand
CTCTCTCTCTCTCTCTCTCTCTCTCTCTCTCTCTCTCTCTCTCTCTCTCTCTCTCTCTCTCTCTCTCCCTCTCTCTCTCTCTCTCTCTCTCCCCGCCCCCAGCTCGCGTTTCTGGATGCCTGAGCCTGCTGCCATTGCTGCCTGCCATCAGAACATCTGCAAAGCTGTGTCCCTCCTCCTCAACATCTGCACCGAGGTAAACACCGCCAGAGCGGTCACTCACACACAGCTGGAGGGAGGAGGCACACTGCTTCCTCTGTCTTTAAGGAGGGCAATTTCTCAAGCTCTATAAAAAGCCTTTAAATGGGCATGATGTGGCCTAGAAATTTCATTTCTAGAATTTTGTCCTAAAAATATATAAAGATATATGCAAAGAATTAGCTATAAATATGCCCATCTCTGCCTTGTTTGAAATAGTAAAAACTTGCAAGCAAATACATTTTCAACATTTGACCACCCTTTAAATATACTAAGGGGCTATCTGTGACATAAATCCACGGTAGTTACTAAGGGTCATTTTCACAAGAATAGACACAAGATTGTCAACTAAAAAAGGGATGATTTCTTCAATGTGGTAATGGTGACAGAAAATCACATTTACCATGGAGAGACACTGGGCACAAGGGCTCACACCTGTCCCAGCACTCTGGGAGGCCTAGGCTCATGGATCACCTGAGGTCAGGAGTTCAAGACCAGCCTGACCAACATGGTAAAACCCGGTCTCTACTAAAAATACAAAAATTAGCCAGGCACGGTGGCAGGTGCCTGTAATCCCAGATACTTAGGAGGCTGAGGCAGGAGAATCACTTGAATCTGGGAGGTGGACGTTGCGGTAAGCCCAGATTGCGCCACTGCACTCCAGCCTGGGCGACAGAGTGAGACTCCATCTCAAAAAAAAAAAAAAAATTAAAATTAAAAATTAGAATAGAGGGAGATGGTGCATTCACAGGAGAGCCCTGTGGTGGAATATTATGCAGCCATGAACAAGAATGAAGCCTGACACAGCGGTGAGGTGGATGAGCCTCAAAACATGGTGCTGAGGGAGAGGCCAGTACCGAAGGCAGCAACCTGGGTTACCCCATTCAAACGAAAGATCCAGAACAGGTCCCTCCACAGACAGGCACAGATCGGCAGCTGTCTATGCATGGGGTATTGGCACTGAAGTCTCCTTTTGGAGTGCTAGTAATGTTTCAGAAATAGAGCTAGCAACCAAGCGTACCAGCTGCAATCTGCCACCTGCTGCACTTCAATGGGATTCATTTTCGCTGTGCCTGCAGCATCTGTGATCTGGCTCCTCTTGGACGGTGAGACCCCTGGTGTCACCCCTGTGTGCTCTGGGAACTGTGCGGGACCCTGCCTGCTGGTTGGAGCTTTGCGTGACTGTTCATTGCCTTGCTCATGGTCAGGCCCCGTCAGGCTCCCTCTGGGACTCGCTGGGCCGGCTCTGGCTTAGTTCTCCCACCTGCATTGGTCAAAGCCGCTAGGAGACAGTCGGGCCCTTGCCAGCCCATCCCCTGCCCAGCACGGTGTGTTCTCAAGGCTGGACAGCAGGCTGCAGGTGCCACACCAAGGCATGAGAATGGGGATTCTAGGCTGCTTCAGCCTGTAGGCTGGTGTACTGGTCACTCCCCGTAAACCAGTGCTGCCACTCTCCACGATGGAGCTGCCGCTGCCTGCCAGCCTGGGGGGACCTGTGAGGCAAGAGGGGGCGGCCCTGCTCACCATGCCGTATCCCATCCATCATCGGCCACGTACTGGGTGCCTGTGATGGTCTCATGTGGATGCCTGGTTTTGCTTTCTGACTCGGAGCGTGCAGAGGCATTCCTGGCCATCACCGCAGCCATCAGGCCCGCCGAGCCATGCAGACTGCATGCTCCTGGGAGTGGGTGCCGACCCTCAGGTGGGAGAGCAGAGGCTGCATGAGGTAATGTGCTCCCCTCTGTGACCTGGGCAGACACCTGCACATTCGCCCTGCCTGCGGGTGCTGAGCACTCCCCCGTGGCCATGCTCGCCATGTCTGTGATCCAGGCCCAGCTCACCTGGCCTGTCCAGTCTCAAACTAGAGGCCTGGCCCTGTCCCAGATCGTGGGGTGCTGCCCTGGAGTTTCCCATCAACACAGGGCGACGACATCAGCGCTGAGCGCCCCCGAGCAACCTCCCCTGAGCAATCTGTCCTGTCGTTCTTTCAGTGACTCAGAGCCCTGTTCGAGATGCCCAGGCACCTGCCAGCTTCATTGCTGGAGTGAAACCAGGGGTGATGGGGCTGCCATAAAAGATGGCAGTGGGGCCACGTTGAAGTCGCCTCATGCTTCTTCTCCAGGTCTCCGTGACTGAACTCACTGTGCTGCCCTGGGACCACTGCTGCGGAATGTGGGGGTAGGAGGTGCCCCTGCTGTGTGTCTGGGGCAGTAGGTGGGGAGGGCGGGGGCAAGTGGGGTTTTGTCAGAGCCTCCCGCTGGGTTGGGGGTCAGTAATTCCTGGGTTTTTGGGAGGAAATCCTGTTTCTGGAGGAAAATGGCAGCTCCTCTGGGGAAGCTTGTTTGAGCCTTGGGGCAGGCTGGGACACATGTACATTCACATATGCACATGCAGGTGTGCACAGGCACACATGTCCCCACACACATGCACACACATTCACACCCATGTGTGTCCTCACACACATAAATGCACACATATGTGACCTCACACATATGCACATGTGTGCACACTCACAGGTGTCCTCACACTATGGACATGTATGCAAGCACATGGCTCCTCACACATATGCACACACATGCACACCCACACGTCCTCACACACAAGCACATAAATGCATACACATGTGTCATCACACACATGCACATGTGCACACTCACAGGTGTCCTCACACTATGGACATGCATGCACACACACGAGCCCTCACACATATGCACACATGTGCACACTGACAAGTGTTCTTATGCACACATAAATGCATACACACACGTGTCCTCACACTATGGACACACATGCACGCACACGAGCCCTCACACATATGCACACATGTGCACACTGACAAGTGTTCTTATGCACACATAAATGCATACACACACGTGTCCTCACACTATGGACATGCATACATGCACATGAGCCCTCACACATGCACACATGTGCACACTGACAAGTGTTCTTATGCACACATAAATGCATACACACACGTGTCCTCACACTATGGACACACATGCACATGAGTCCTCACATGTATGCACACATGTGCACACTGACAAGTGTTCTTATGCACACATAAATGCATACACACACGTGTCCTCACACTATGGACATGCATGCACACGAGCCCTCACACATATGCACACATGTGCACACTGACAAGTGTTCTTATGCACACATAAATGCATACACACACGTGTCCTCACACTATGGACATACATACATGCACATGAGCCCTCACACATATGCACACATGTGCACACTGACAAGTGTTCTTATGCACACATAAATGCATACACACACATGTCCTCACACTATGGACATGCATGCACATGAGTCCTCACATGTATGCACACATGTGCACACTGACAAGTGTTCTTATGCACACATAAATGCATACACACACGTGTCCTCACACTATGGACATGCATACATGCACATGAGTCCTCACACATATGCACACATGTGCACACTGACAAGTGTTCTTATGCACAGATAAATGCATACATACACGTGTCCTCACACTATGGACATGCATACATGCACATGAGTCCTCACACATATGCACACATGTGCACACTGACAAGTGTTCTTATGCACACATAAATGCATGCACGTGTCCTCACACTATGGACATGCATGCACGCACACGAGCCCTCACACATATGCACACATTTGCACACTCACACATTTCCTCGCATACACATGCACATAAACACATATACATGTGTCCTCATGCACATGCACATGTGTGCACACTCACACATGTCCTCACACTATGGACTTCCACACAAACACATAGGTCCTCACACATATGCACACACGTGCCCACTCACATGTCACACACACATAAACACACACATCCTCACACACGCACACGTGCACACTCACACGTGTCCTCACACTATGGACTTCCAGCAAGCACATAGGTCCTCACACATATGCACACACGTGCACACTCACACATCATCACACACATAAACACATACACACATGTCCTCACATGCACACACGTGCACACGCACACGTGTTCTCACACACATGCATACACGTGTACACACACAGGTCGCCAGATGGGGCTGTCCTCTGGGCTGTGCCTTGTCTTGGCCATCCTGCCCCGCTGTGTCATGGTCCCACTTCCAGGAAGGACTTTCCTGACTCAGCTGTTTCTGGGCTTCCTACCTGTGCCTTTGTCCGGTCTGCCATAACCCTGCTCCAGGACCACAGCTGACTCCCCATCAATCGCTCCTACCTGCTACAGCCAGCCACTGCCTCCTTCTCCTCAGTTTTCCTGAGTACTTTTGCTTTTACTTTTCCCGATGAAGGTAAAATCCCCTCGACTAATCCCAGAGAAAGCAACTCATTGGTATTTTTATTGCGATTGCATTCAATTTGCTAATTAACTTAGAAGAATAGATATTTTTGCCATCCTAAGTTTTCCTGACCATGTGAATTTCCATTTTTGTTTTTTTTTCATGAATGTCATGAAGTTGTCTTCACATGGGTCTTGCCGATTTCTTGTTAAATTATTCGTGGGCATTTCATCTCTTTTGTTGCTGCGGTAAATGGAGCCTTCCTTCCAGTGTGTCTTCCGACTGGCTGTTGTGGTCGTATCTTGTCTTGTAGCCCATGTTCCTTTGCATATGACCCATTCAGACTTCAAGATTGGATTCCTTTAAAAGGCAAAGACCGTAGCTCACATCCTCCTGGTGTCTAGCTGAAAGTCTTGCCCTTCGTAGGGGAAAATGCCTTTGGAAATGGATCAGGAAATGAGAGCATGGGTCTCGGACAATGGGCTCAGATCTGCAGGTTCTCAGTTTCATAATCCATCAGCGCCTGTACCCACAGCACATACACCGCTCGAGGATCTGGATACTCCTGTGGGCGAGCACTGTGTGGATGCTGGTAGGGCCCACGTCCCTCAGGTGCGTTGCTGACCCTGGAAGACTCGGGGCTGGCAGGGAGGAACCAAGGGGACTGTTACCACAAGCTGAGACCCAGGTGCAAGGGGGTTCCCAGGTATGGTCAGAGTCAGCACCCACCAGGCTAGTCCTGTGTAGGGCCCTGAGGTGACGGCCAGCTCCCAAAGTCAATGCCATGCCCGTGTGCACATTCTGTCTCTAGAGACGAGAGTCTGAGAGGTGGGAGGGGGGCCTTGCCAGACCCCTGCCTGGATCCCTGGCTCACTGTGAGGGTTTTGCTTTGGAAAGTGGCTGAGAGTCACACACCTCTGAGCTGGGAGAAGGAGGTGGGAATGGGAAAAAGGAAAGAAGGGGCCGCACAGGCATGGGGCTCCTGCATATCCAGCGTGGAGCCTGCATAGCCTTCGCCACCAAAAACAGCAAACACCATGACAGTGGCAGCCTCACGGTCACCTGTGTCATCTCCTAACACGGCAGGTGCACTCCCCCCCCGTCCACGTCTGCGCCCTCCTCCCTCCACACCCTGCTGCATAGCTTTTCCTCTCTTTCCCCTTCACCATCTAGAAGGGATTTCCCTGTAAAATAGCCTTGGCCTGTGGGCTTCAGCCAGGGACTGGGGCCTAGGTGCTGATGGGGCAGGCAGGGACCCGCAGAATCAGCCCATCTCCCCAGAAGAATCAGAGCAGGCTCTGAGCAGGGAACGGCACGTGCACCCGGGATGGACTCTGTTGGGTGTTTGAACAAATGCAGGCCTGTGAGTGAGTGAGTGAGTGAGTGAGTGAATGTTAAGGGGACAAAGCCAGGTCTTAAGGGCGTGACACGTTTGTCCTCTAGCCCCCAAGACTGAATCTCCACGTCTGCTCCCAGAGCCCAGTGCCGCCTGCAGAGCTGTGGGCCTGGGTGTGAGGACAGATGGGAGAGGTCCATCCTGCCCTGGCCTCCCTGTGAGCTCCTAGACCCATGAGCCTCACCTGCCTTTGTCACTGGTATTGTTCTGTTTTCACACTGCTATCAAGAACTGCGTGAGACTGAGTAATTTATAAAGGAAAGAGGTTTAATTGACTCGCAGTTCAGCCTGGCTGGGAGGCCTCAGGAAACTTACAATCATGGTGGAAGGTAAAGGAGAAGCAGGCACCTTCTTCACAAGGCGGCAGGAAGGAGAAGTGCTGAATGAAGGGGAAGGAGCCCCTTATAACACCATCACATCTCGTGAGAACTCACCCCTGTCATGAGAACCGCATGGGGGAACCACCCCTTGATCCATCCACCTCCACCTGGTCTCTCCTTGACACGTGGGGATTACGAGGACTACAACTCAAGATGAGATTCGGATGAAACTCGAAACCTAACCGTATCTGCGCTAGAGGAGTTCCTGCCACACAAATCTCTGGTTAAGGTCATTGGAGCTCCTGGGGCTTCAGAGGTGCATGGCTGGGATGGGGATCTCTGCTTTCAGTGAACTCATGGGAGGAAGAGGCTGTCTGCAGGATCTAGAGCTGCTCGGACCGGGGTGGGAGAGGAAGGGCTGTTTTTAAATACGAAAGATGCGTTAAAGGACCACACACCCACACTTCAGGAACGCCAGGGCTCCTCAACTTCCTTCTTAGCGATGCTCGAATTCCACCAGGCTGTTCCAGGTCCCAGGACCCCCTAAGTGGCCTCTGTCCCTCCCTCTGCATCCTGGGGCCTCTGATCTTCAGCTTCTGGGCCATGCTAGGGGAGGCTCTGCAGAGGAGCTGGGGAGCTTTCCAGGAAGGAGAGGGGACCTCTGGCCTTCCACAGTGAGGGTATGTCTTATTCCTCAAAGCTCCCTCAAAGGGTGGGTGAAGTCACCTGCCTGGCAGACAAGAGAGATTGTGTCCTGTGCAGGGGACAGGGTGTGGCTTTTCCATCGCTCTCTCGGCATGCTGTTCCTGCCGGCAGGGGTGAGCCCAGCGGGCTGTGAATACTTTCCACTCTCGGAGAGGAGGAGTCTTCAGTTGTCTCAGTCAGGAGGATCTGATGAAGCTTTGAGGGGAAACCGCCCTCTAATCACCGGCACAGGCCCTGGGCCTGCTCCCGCCCAGCACTGCAGGGCAGTAACGTTAGTGAGGTGCATGGATTTCTGTTGAAAGGAACATCGAGATTTATTGACTCAAGAGGTTTCTATCGATTCCCGTGGAAGCAAGGTCAGCGTGCGCCTGCAAAGGAACGCTGGCCCCTTTCCTGAGGTGAGGAGTCAATATTTGCTCTTTCCTGACTGTCACTCAGCAGCCAGGCCACCACTGTCCATCCGCAAGATTAATCCAGTCGGCAGCTGCAGGGGGACCCAAGGACAGAGGGAGAAGACCACAGCCACAGCCGGGAGCTGCAGGTCTCCAGGATGCCCGGGAGGATGCCTGGGACAGACCAGAGATCCAGCACTGGGACCAGCCTGCTGCTCCTCCCGACACCACACATTGAGATTAAACACACTGTGACTCCAGGCTCTGCCAGGGTTTCGTTCCTAACTCAAGGGACACCTCTGGTGCACACCTCTGGTGTCCCCTGGCTCCTTGCGTCCCTTGGTCAGTAACAGATGAGGCCCGAGCCTGTCTCAGCAGAGCAGGGAAGGGGCTCGGTGCCCTGTCGGACTCTGCAGGGTGTCTGCTCCTGAAGCACCTCCTGAGGCCACATGCCCCCACAATCTCGCACAGAGCTGGCAGGCACGTGGGGAAAGCACCATGGTGACAGCCCTTCTGGCTCCTGCAGGCTCCTGCATCCCTAGGGTGGAGCGTGGGGATGAAGCAGGGAGCCGCCATCTGCATGTCGGAGCAGAGAGGTGCTGAGGTCTGAGACCGAAATGGTGTCCCCTCGGGCTCCAGACCCATTTCCCAGCACGCCCGGGGGGCCTGGTGACCGCAGATACCTTGGCAAGTTCAGAACGACACTGTGTGTGGTAATTTCTGGAGCAGGGATGCTCTCCGTGGACATTTCTGGGCCTGAAGCCCTCATCTGGGCTAGTCCACGGTGGCCACGCGTGATGGCTGCACTGCGTCCCATCAGCTCGCCGGCTGGGCTTCCTCTTCCTGCCCCCGGGCCTGCCCCTTCCCATGGAGAGATCTGTTGTCTCTTCACGGAACAGGCCCATGATAGCTCTGCCCGGGCCCCGGCTGTGGGCCTCCTGTGAGTCCTCTGGCTCAGAGCTTGCCCATCTTCACAAGACTAGAATCAGGGCGAGCACCCATGGGTCACTCAGCCTTGGCGGACCCAAGGCCTCACTGAGCCAGGCTTCCTGTTTAACTGTCAGCTGCCAGGCCGTGGGGGTTGCTGGCTGGACCTCAGCCCCTCCTCTCATCTGTAAGGTGTGAGCTCTAGGAGAACAGCGATGTGTGAAGATCCCGATGCCGTCCTGGGAGGTTTGGACGGTTACTAGAGAGAAAGCAGGAAAAGCTACCAAGCCATCACCTGGTACATAGAGCCCAGAAACAGCCTCCCTCTCCCATCTAAAGAGGAGAACAAACGGGATGGAGGCAGAAACCCCAAGGGGCCCATGAATCTGTGAACACCGTCAGAATGCTCCATTTGGCTTTTGGGGTGCTTTCAAGCTGCCTGCACCAATGCCCATGTGTGTACTTGGGGATCACAGCTGTGAGCAAGTGGGCATAGCTGGCAGCACTGTCGGATGCCAAGGTCACAGAAAGTGGAGAAACCTGCAGATGTCAGGGGCACAGGAGGGGAACCTGGGGCAGCGTGAGGGACAGAGGCTGTGGGATGCACAGGGGAGGGCCTCGGGCACCTAACCAGGCCTGTGGGGCAGGGAGGTCTCCTGGGGCAGTGACTGCTATGCTGAGGCCTGGAGGTGTTACTGCTTTCCCCGAGAGGGATGCCCCAGAGCCAAGTGGTCAGCCAGGGGGTCAGTGCTTTCTGGAACATTTGGACCCCATGGCACTTTGAGAGTAGTCTATTGTGCCGGGAGAACACACCTCCCCAGATGGACTGCATTCCACTTTCACATCAGCTGCACGACCACTTCCTGGTGACAAATGGGCTGCGTGTGCAGGCAAGAGAGGGCGCCCCCCAGAACACTTGGGGAACTGCGCCGGCTTCCCGGGGTCCCCCAGAATACCTGGGGAACTGCGCCAGCTTCCCGGGGTCACTCATGGCACAACTCCAGCCCTTCATCAAAACAGCCGACAATGACCCAGGAGTCTCCTCATCTGGGTGGGACTCCAGGCCACAAAGGCTGTCGGCAGGGTGGGCACGCAGCCCCAGGAGCATGGGAGGTGGGCAGGCTGCCAACCCTTCCCCGACGCTGGGGTGTCCGAGTTTGTGCTCGCAGGAGGGAGGGAGGCAGCATCGCTGATCCCCAGCACTGAGCGTACCAGGTGTCCAACAACCCCTGATACATGACTGCTGCCAGATCGATCCGTTCCAGGGGTGCTGAAGCAGGCCGGGAGCACATACGGTCGTGGTTCTCAGGAACAGAACGCACAATCTCCACCTTCCGTCTGCCTTTGCTCTTCCTTTCCAGTGGGTGAAAGCAGCTCATGGCCCCACCCCGGCCCCTCACAGGGCCTCTCTGCTTGGGGTGGGGAAGGCTGGACGAGGAGGCGCTCCCCTCGAGGCTGGCGCCAAGGGGAGGCAGTAAGAGAAGCAGCTGTTCCTCGGCCCGGAAGCCAGACCCAGCGGTGGTCCCTGAAGGATCAGAAGAGCCTGGCGGTGGCCTTGGCAAGAACAGATGACAGCTTGGCTGAGGCTGAGTGGCCGATGGGGAGGGGACTGGACGGGAAGATGGCTTTCCCACGGAGCGTGGCTCGGAAGGATGAGAGAGGTTCTGGCAGGTCAACGGGATGTGGAAGTGAGAAGACTCCTGTGTGCTTTTGTGGTTGGTTTTAAGGTGGAAGAGACCCGAACATGTTTAGTGGTTTGGCAGAGTGGGCCAGGAGGTGGAAACGTTGGAAGACACACGAGAGGGAAAACTGAAGAAATGAGATCCCAGAAAAGAGGACAAAGACAGATTGGCAGGTGCAGGGCCCGGACCTGCGGTCCCCAGGCAGGACAGGTCTCAACACCCTATTTCACACACAATGGCAGGTGCTGGGTGCCAGGAGGAGACAGAGCCCCAGCCACATGTGGGTGGGTAGCGAGCATGTGAGAGGACATGGTGGTACACTGGGGTCCCCAAAGGCTTGTGGACGGAAGGAGGACAGCAAAGGAGGGACAGGGGATGGTGGAGAGGAAGACAGGCTGGAGGGAGGGAGGTTCCTTGGCACTGGGTGCTGGGGAAGGAAGTGACTCAGGCCTCAGCAGCCCTCCTCAGCCCTTGGCACGTTGGGGGCTCTGTTCATGAAGAGTGAGGGGGATTTTCCAAAGCCTCGGGTGGGTCAGGGAACCCAGGCTGCAGGATCACAGGGCCAGGGGCATGGAGGCCTGGGGTGGGAGCTCCTCCTCCTAGCAGGTGGGAACTCTGGAGGTCTCCAAACTGGGCGATGAGACAGGGAGGCTGGGTGGGGAAGACCACCCCATGTCTCTAAGGAGAAGAGGCTGGAAGCAGTGGACCGAGAACAGTGGGGCCAGGTGTCCTGGGGTCCGGGCACCCCAGCAGTAACGTCCACCCGATGGAGCACTGACCAATGGGGTGACCCTGCCCTCACCCTGCTCACTGGAGGGGAGCCCTGGAACTCTTGGGGTTCTCCCTGCAGCAGGGACCACAGCTGCTCCCCACCTCGCCACCCAGGAAGAGCTGTCGTCATGGAAACTCCCTGTTGTCTGACTAAATTTCAGAACCGGGAATATTTTAGTCAATCAAGAAATTCAATGAGCTGAATGACATTTATTAATGTGCCGCTATGCAGCGCTAATTCCTGCTTTTGGGGAGATAATTGGTGTATTTGTGGAGAAGTGCAATTCAATATTTATTAGCTGCTGGTTTTCCGCAAATGAATGATCTGTTAAAAATATTCTCTTCAGAAATGTTTTTACTCGAACCCGCTGACAAGTGTGTCCTGTCTCTGACTCGCCCGACTCACCTGGAGGTGGGTGTGTGTTGGCGCTGGGGTGCCAGTTTCTGGGGGTGGCCTCTGCCTCAGAGAGGCTGTGTGTTCTCAGTGTGAGGCTCCAGGCTCCTCTGTGGCCCACATTCCGCTCCCTGGACAAAGGTGTCCCCTGCTAGCTGCGCCATCCCAGCAAATTCACCTGAGGGCTCGCGCCTGGATGGTGAATTATCTGGGGCAGTGCCTGCTCCTGGTGTGTGCCACTTCCTCTTACCCAGCCTCAAGGCCACCAGCCCACAGGAGGACCTGCAGCTGTACCCACTCCATACCCACACCCCACACCCTGCACCCCACACCCTGTACCCCACACCCTGCACCCCATACCCACACCTCACAGTGCATCCCACACCCTGCACCCCATACCCAC
>PVKV010041367.1:0-11491 GCA_004027835.1 Alouatta palliata | reverse complement strand
GCATGATCTGGGCTCATTGCAACCTCCACTTCCTGGGTTCAAGTGATTCTCCTGCCTCAGCCTCCCAAGTAACTGAGATAACAGGTGTGCACCACCACACCTAGCTGATTTTTGTATTGTTAATAGAGACAGGGTTTCAGCATATTGGCCAGGATGGTCTCAAACTCCTGATCTCAGGTGATCCACTCGCCTTGGCCTCCCAAAGTGCTGGGATTACAGGCATGAGCCACTGGACCTGGTCAAGCTCTGTAACTTTCATGTACAGAAAAGTACATTTCAGTTCTCAACTCCTTATCTAAAAAGACAGTTTGGAGACCGAGACACTGTTTCTGGTTTCCTGCCGGGTGGCATAGTGGAGCTTAACAAGAAACACTATCCCAATTTCCTGATGGTGGAGAAGCATACAACCATCAGTGAGATTGAAGACACTTTCCAGCAGTTTCTAAACGGGGACAACATTGGCATCATCATCATCAACCAGTACATTACAGAGATGGTGTGGCACACCTTGGACACCCACCAGCGCTCTATCCCAGCCATCCTGGAAATCCCCTCCAAGGAGCACCTGTATGACACCCCCAAGGACCTCATCCTGGCAGGGCCAGGGGCATGTTCTCTGCCAAAGACCTGCGCGAGGGGATTCCTCACGGCCCTCAGCTCCTCCCTCGTTTCCAGGCCTCTCCCCAGGCTTGCCATCAGCCTTCTTTAAGTTTTGAGCTTCTCACTTCCAATTCCCCACCTCTTTCCACTTCATTAAGAGGCTAGGGGAGGTGCTCCTAGGTTGCTGGGGCTCTGCTGTTAAAATACAAGCTAGTTAAGGAACTGAAGCCAGACCATCTTCTCTCTCCACTGCCTCTTCCTTGTGCTGTTTGTTACACAGTGTCATTGCTGATGTAAAATTAAAGCATAATATTAATATTCTTATAGTTGATGTAGTGATATTTCTACAGATTATGTATGCAGCTCAGCATTGGGGCAACAAAAGAGCCCTTGAAGTCTAATAGACTTGAGTTCAAATCCCACCCTGTCACCTACCAGCCATGTGATATCAGATAAATTAATTACCCCTTTTAAGTCTTGTTTTCTAATACCTGCCTTCTATAGTTAGCATGAGATTTAAATGAGAGAATGTATGTAAAGCACTTAGCATGATGTCTAACAGTCAGGGAGCAACAACATCTCACAAGATACTCCATTTGCTTATAGAAGACCTTTAGGAAGTACAACCATAGTGTATTGATTTCCCTTTGCCAGATGAAGAAACTGGCAACGTCAATGAGCATTGCTAACAGTGAAGAGACAGAGAACTGCTCGTTCTCTACTGGGAAAGTGAAAACTGGGACAACTACTAAGCACAGTCACAATTTGGCAGTATCTAGGAAAGTTGAAGAGGTATTTTTCCCTACATCCCAGCAATTCTATTTCTAGCTATATGCTCTAGAAAACTCTCACACATGTGCCCACGAAGACATGTAAGTATGTACATTGCAGCCAGGTGTGTTGGCTCACCCTTCTAATGCCAGCACTTTGGAAGGCTAAGGCTGGAAGACCATTTGAGCCCAAGAGTTTGAGACCAGCTTGGACAACATAGTGAGACCCTCTTCTACAAAAAAGTAAAAACATTAGCCAAGCGTGGTGGCATGCACTTGGAGTCCCAGCTACTCAGGAGGCTGAGGTAGGAGGATCATTCGAGACCAGGAGGTTGAGGCTGCAGTGAGCTATGGTTGCACCACTGCACTCCAGCTTGGGTAACAGAGCAAGACCTTGTCTCAAAAAAAAATTTCTTTTAAATTAAAAATATGTACACTGCAACAATACTTATGAAAGGAAACAATAATAAGTAATCTAAATGTTCAATAGTATAGAAAATGTGATATAGTCAAGGAAGATAAATTGTGATATAGTCATCAATGAAACACCTGCACCAATTAAATTGGCTGAAGTAGCTACATGTGGCAACGTGAGTAAATACTATAAAGTTCAATGAAAAGAGTAGTGGCAGAAGGATGCGCACAATATGATACCATTATTTTTTTAACAGCTTTATGGAGGTGTAACTGATATACATAAACCTACATATAGTCAATATGTACAATCTGATGAGCTTAGACATATGCGCACTCCCATGACACTGGTTTGTCTCTGGTTTGTCTCTGCCTCAAAAGAAAGGATAAGTCATAGATTCATAATAAATCATACACTCAAAGGCCAGGCACGGTGGCGCAAGCCTGTAATCTCAGCACTTTGGGAAGCTGAGGCAGGTGGATCACAAGGTCAGGAGTTCAAAACCAGCTTGGCCAACATGGTGAAACCCTGTCTCTACTAAAACTACAAATATTAGCCAGATGCAGTGGCAGGCACCTGTAATCCCAGCTGCTCAGGAGGCTGAGACAGGAGAATCACTTGAACCCAGCCAGCAGAGGTTGCAGTGAGCCAAGATCACACCACTGCACTCCAGCCTGGGTGACAGGTACGACTCCATCTCAAAATAAATAAATAAATTAATTAATTAATTAATCATACATTCAGGATAATCAATATTCAGGACAATGGTTATCTCAGGAAAGAAAATGAGGAAATGTAATAGAAGAGGGATATTAGGTGGGCATAATCGTTTCTGTAATATTTTCTTTCTTTTTTTTTCTTTTTTGAGGCAGAGTCTCACTCTGCCACCCAGATTGGAGTGCAATGGTGTGATTTTGGCTCACTGCAACTGCCGCCTCCCAGGTTCAAGTGATTCTACTGCCTCAGCCTCCCAAGTAGCTGGGATTACAGGCGTGTGCCACCACGCTCATCTGATTTTTGTATTTTTAGTAGAGACGGGGTTTTACCATGTTGTCCAGGCTGGTCTTGAACTCCTGACCTCAAGTGATCCACCCACCTTGGCCTCCCAAAGTGCTGGGATTACAGGTGTGAGCCACTGCACCTGACCATATTTAAGGTCTTTAAAAAATAGCTAAAGCACATGTGGCTTAATGTAAGGATTTATGCGTAAAGACTCAGATGTTGTTATATTATTCTTTATACATGTGTGTGTGTATACATACGTGTATATGTATACACATATATGTAAGCAGAAAACACTATGTGACAGGCACTGTTAGATTCTTTACGTGTGTTAACTAATGTAATCATTTCAACAACCCTACAACCCTGTGGTTACTATGATTATCCCTGTTTTACAAATGAGAAAACTGAAGTACAGAGATTAGAAACTTGCCCGGTGTCACATATCTAGTAAGCAGCGATCCTGGGATTTGAAGATGGTCTGGCTTCAGAGTCTGATCTTTTTTTTTTCTCTCTCTTTGAGCTAGGTGCAGTGGCCCCTGCCTGCACTTTAGGAGGCTGAGGCAGGTGGATCATTGAACTCAAGAGTTTGAGACCAGCCTGGGCAACATAGTGAGACCCTGTCTCCACGATAATAATTTTCTCTTTTTTATTTTTAAAAATCTTTTACTTGTTAACTTTATTTCTTTTTCTCCCTGGTGACTCCCAGAGCAAGAGTCTCATTTCTTAACAACCATATCCTACTATTTCTTCAAATATTTCAAAACTTTAAAAATATAAGAGGAGGGCACTACTGAGCAGGAAGGTAAATTTGCCTAGCATCACACAGGCCGTGTGATGAAAAGGCAGTTCAACAATCTTTCCTAACCATCTTTTGCTGCTGGGAGTCATGCATACCTGTGACTTGTGAAGAGAAGGATAAATCAAAGAGCAAACTAAGAAAACTCTTCTCAAGTCTTTAAGAAATTCTCTGGAAGTCAATGCAAGGAGAATAAGTACTTCTATGAATGAAGAGTTTTTTGTTTAGCGTCTGAGCTAATAATCCTTAGGGTAATGATTGTTGTTAAATTATTATCTACATTTGGGGAGGACTATTTGCATGGGCAAATCCCCAATGAGTCATAATCCACACACGAAATACAAATTAACTCTCTTCTTTCCATATTACAGAAGAGCAAAATCAAGGCTGGAAATCAAATGTAATACCTGCCTCTGGAAGATTCACTGGTGGATTCAGCGTGTGTCTTTGGGGCAGGTCAAAGACCACTGTTGGTGGTTGGGCCTGAGGGAGGGGCTGGTAGCCTCCTTCTACGATCCTCCACGGTTCTGCCTCTGTGTTTCACATCCAGACCCAGCATGGCTCCAAGGTTTGGGGGAAACTGGCAACTTGGACAGGGTAGTGGCAGGTCTCATGACAAAGAGAACTTAGTCCAGCAAGTAAAAAGCTTTTGGAGAAAAGTTAGCTGAACATTTTTTAAATGGGTAATTTATTTTTTAATTATAGGATATTTTCAGTCCTGTCATATTTCTGAATTTTATGATTTTATTTTCCCTTTGGAAAGTTCCTGCTGGCACCTCTCTAGTCCCACAAAAGAGTTCCCCAATAAGTAAATTAATTCTTACATTTCTGTAGCAATTTTTTCCTTACAAAGAAGTTTCGTATCTATTATATAATTTTAATTTTATGCTGTTTGATTTGTAGGGGCCAGGTGTAATGTCTCATGCCTGTAATCCCAGCACTTTGGGAGGTGGAAGCAGGCGGGTGGCTTGAGCCCAGGAGTTCAAGACCAGCCTCTGCAGCATGGCGAAACCCTGTCTCTGCCAAAAATACAAAAATTAGCCGGGTGTGGCGGCGCCTGTCTATGTAGTCCCAGTTACTTGGGAGCCTGAGATGGAAGGATCGGTGGAGCTGGGGAGGTCGAGGTTGCAGTGAGCCAAGATCATACCACTGCACTCTGACCTGGGCCGCAGAGTGAAATCTGGTCTCAAACATAGTAAATAAATACCAGCCTGGCCAACATGGCGACCCTGTCTCTACCAAAGATTCAAAAAGTAACCAGGTGTGGTGGTGCCTGCCACTATGCTCAGCTAATTTTTGTATTTTTGGTAGAGATGAGTTTCATCATGTTGGCCAGGCTGGTCTCAAACTCCTAACCTCAGGTGGTCTACCGGCCTCAGCCTCCCAAAGTGCTGGGATTACAGGCATGAGACACTGCGCCCAGCCCCCTAATTTTTTTTTTAAGATGGAGTTTTGCTCTTGTTGCCCAGGCTGGAGTGCAATGGTGCAATCTTGGCTCACCGCAACCTCCGCCTCCCAAGTTCAAGCCATTCTCCTGCCTCAGCCTCCCAAGTAGCTGGAGTTACAGGCATGCATTACCATGCCTGGCTAATTTTTTGTATTTTTAGTAGAGACAGGGTTTCTCCATGCTGATCAGGCTGGTCTTGAACTCTCAACCTCAGGTGATCCACCCGCCTCAGCCCCCCAAAGTGCTGGGATTACAGGTGTCAGCCACTGCACCTGGCCAAAAATTTTTAAATGATCTATAGGAAATAGGAATAATTACAATGATATCCAGTATATGATGTTAATGGAAGACGCCCATTACTAAAGACCACATGTTGTAGATTCCATTTATATGAATGTACAGAATAGGGAAATCCATGAAGACAGAAAGTCTAGTGGTTGCCAGGGACTGAGGGGAAATAAATGTAATGAAGAATGACTGTTAATGGGCACAGGGTCTCTTTTTGAGGTGATGGAAATTAGGTAGCTCTGGAATTAGTGGTGATGGTTGCATAGTCTTGTGAATATATGAAAAATTACTAAGTTGTACAGTTTTAAAGGATGAATTTTATAGAGTATCTCAATATTTTATTTTCATTTTAAAATTATTTTTATTTATTTATTTTTTCTTAGAGATGGGGTTGCTCTATGTTGCCCAGGCTGGTCTTGAACTCCTGGGCTCAAGCAATTCTCCCACCTCGACCTCACAAAATGTTGGGATTACGGGCGTGAGTCACTGTACCTGGCCTCAATATTTTTAACTGCAAAAGGAAAAAAACCTGAGCCCTTACCACATGCTAGGATTGGTTAAGAACTTTACTTGCCTCAAGCCACTTATCTCCATGATTATCTAGACAAGCTTATTTGATACTATCATTTCTTCATTTTACAGATGGTACAGATGGAGACACAGACTCAGAGAGGTGATTGGTCCACAGCGATGTGGTAAGCAAATAAACAACAACCAAAATTCAGATTTCTGACCCTCACTTTCCAAGTCAGACCCTTGACTATAATCCTTATAATTCAAGGGGTTATTTCTGAGTGGACTTCTGTTATTTCCTCTGCTCAACTCCTTTTTTTTTTTTTTCTTTGAGATGGAGTGTCACTCTGCTATCCAGGTGCAGTGGCACGATCACAGCTCACTGTGGGCTGAAACTCCTAGGCTAAAGCAATCTGCCTCCCAAAGTGGAATTACAGGAATGAGACACTATGCCCGGCCCGCAACCCCTTAATAATAGGTCTTTGCAGTGGCTTATCCTTTTACAATACTTTTTTTTTTTCATTTGGGATTCTTTCCCTTTTTTTTTTTTTTTTTTTTTTTTGAGACAAAGTCTCACTCTGTTGCCCAGGAGTGCAGCGGCGTGATCTTGGCTCACTGTAACCTCCACCTCCCCGGTTCAAGCGATTCTCCTGCTTTAGCCTCTTGAGTAGCTGGGACCACAGGCACCTGCCATGACGCCTGGCTAGTTTTTATATTTTTAGTAGAGACAGGGTTTCACCAAATTGGCCAGGCTGGTCTTGAAAACTTGTGATCCACCTGCCTTGACCTCCCAAAGTGTTGGGATTACAGACATAAGCCACCGCATGAGTCTTTTTTTTTTTTTTTTAATAGAGACAAGGTCTCACTATGTATCTCAGGCTGGTCTTGAACTTGAACTCCTGGCCTCAAGCGATCCTCTCACCTTGGCATCCCAAATCCTTGGCATCACGGACATGAGCCACCATGTCTGGCTTCCTCAACTTTTGAGAGTTAAACATAGCAGTGATTTTCCCTCCTGAAAGTCCTTAATTCTTCAAATCACTTTTCTTCTGACAAAAAGCAAAGTTTCATTTCTTAGCTGCTCTCTAGGGAAGCCCCTTCAGGTCACACAAGGGCAGCTGGTTTTAAGCAAAGCTGTGCTGCTTATCCCCTGCACTTATTCCGCTCCAAGGACATGATTACCTTGCCACTGAGTTCCCCAAGGGTTTTTCTTATGTATACATGTTTCCTCTGACCTAATGGAGCATTTGGGTCACAAGTGAGTCAGCAAAAACACTACAGAAGGAAAAGACATTGCAACAAGCCTCAGTTATGGGTGAATCTTCAGACATTCAGAGTTGGAGCATACCTCAGTGATTCTTTGCTCTGAGACCTCCTCTCTAACATGGAGAATTCCAGAGTAGAGCAACATCAGGTGACTTTCCCATGGCCATGGAGTCAGAAGTATACCTCAGCCTAAAATTCTGACACTATATACAACTGGCTTGGTTTCTCAAATGATTCTCAAACAAAGGAAACTCCTAAGGAGTTCCATTTAGTGTTACTGATGTTGCTTGTTTACATTTTATTATGTAAAATCTACTAGTTAAAAAAGACACTTCTGGGTTCATTGGTTTGTTTTTTTGTTTTGAGACAGTCTCTCCCTGTTGCCCAGGCTGGAGTGCAATGGTGCAATCTCAGCTCACTGCAACCTCTACCTCTTGCGTTCAAGCGATTCTCGTGCCTCACCGTCCCAAGTAGCTGGGATTACACGCGCCCACCACGCACACACAGCTAATTTTTTGTATTTCTTTAGTAGAGGCGGGGTTTTGCCATGTTGGCCAGGCTAATCTGGAACTCCTGATCTCAGGTGATCCACCCACCTCGGGGTCCCAAAGTGCTGGGATTACAGGCGTGAGCCACAGCACCTGGTCTGACACTTCTGGTATATCCCTATAATGGAATAGTATACAACCATTAAAATTTACAAAGATAAGTATTTTTAGATAAAATATTAAGTTCTAAACAATTAACTAGGCCAGGTGCAGTGGCTCGTGTTTGTAATCCCAACACTTTGGAAGGCTGAGGTGGGAGGATCACTTGAGCCTAGGAATTCAAGACCAGCCTGGGCAATATAGTGAAACTCTGTGTCTATTATTTAAAAAAAAAAAAAAAAAAGGCTGGGTGCAGTGGCTCACACTTGTAATCCAGCACTTTGGGAGGCCAAGGCGGGAAGATCACCTGAGGTCAGAAGTTTAAGACCAACCTGGCCAACATGGCAAAACCCCATCTCTACAAAAAATACAAAAATTAGCTGGGTATGGTGGCAGGTGCCTGTAGTCCCAGCTACTTGGGAGGCAGAGGCAGGAGAATTGCTAACTCAGGAAGCAGAGGTTGCAGTGAGCCAAGATCACACCACTGCACTGTAGCCTGGGCAACAGAGTTAGACTCGGTCTCCAAATAAATAAATAAGTTTTAAAAATTTTAAAAAAGATTACTAAAAGCAAGTACAGTATCATCTTTTTTTTTTTTTTCTTTTGGAGAGTCTTGTTCTGTCTACCAGACTGGAGTGCTGCGATGTGATCACAACTTACTGCAGCCACAAATGCCTGTGTTCCAGCAGTCTTCCCACTTCAGCCTCCTGAGTAGCTGGGACCACAAGTGCACACCACTGTGCCTGGCTAATTTTCCATTTTTATTTTTGTAGACACAGGGTCTTACTTTGTTGCCCAGGCTGTTCTTGAACTTCTAGCCTCAAGTGATCCTCCCACCTTGGCCTCCCAAAGTACTAGGGATTAGAGATCTTTTTTTTGAAAAAAAAAAAAAAAACAAACAGAACTTATGTGTATAAACATTTATAAGTACTAGAATATGCGCCAAAATGCTGATAAAGCTTCTCTGTCTCTGGATGTTGCATTATAGGTGATTTTTTTCTGCTTTTTGATAATCTATAAGTCTATAACTATTAATTTTTTTTAAGAAGAGATAAAGTCTCACTGTGTTACCCAGGCTGGTCTCAAACACCTAGGCTCAGGTGATCCTCCCACCTCAGCCTCCCAAACCAGGCCGGGTCCTATATTTTTTACAATGCACTTATTTTTTTTTTTTTGGCCAGGATCTCTCTCTGTCACCCAGGCTGGACTGCAGTGGCATGATCATGGCTTTCTGCAGCAACCACCAGACTCAAGTGATCTTGCCAATTTAGCCTCCCAAGTAGCTAGAACCAGAGGCACATGCCACCACATCTGACTAATTGAAGAGACTACTTTTTGTCTCACTGTGTTGCCCAGGCTGGTCTTGAATTCCTGGCCTTAAGCAATTCCTTCACCTTGGTCTACCAAAGTACAATTTACCTTGGAAAGAATAATTTTCTACTTTTAAAAAAGTGAGAATAGGCCAGGTGAGGTGGCTCACACCTGTAATCCCAGTACTTTGGGAGGCCAAGGCAGGTGAATCACCTGAGGTCAGGAGTTCAAGACCAGCCTGACCAACATGAAGAAACCCCATCTCTACTAAAAATACAAAATTAGCCAGGAGTGGTGGCATATGCCTGTAATCCAAGTGGCTGGGGAGGCTGAGGCAGGAGATCACTTGAACCCAGGAGGCAGAGGTTGCAGTGAGCCAAGATCACGTCATTGCACTCCAGCCTGGGCAACAAGAGTGAAACTCCATCTCAAAAACAAAAAAAAGTGAGAATAGACCAAAGTTTTTTTAAACAGGACACAAAAAATACCAAGTACAAAAAGAATAATTGATAGATTGGACTATATTAAAACTAAGAAAAGCAATTTATCAAAATATCATTGTAATCACCTGATGGGTACTTCCTGCCCACTCTACAGACAAAATCAATCCACTGAGACCATGGCATTGCAGTAGAGAAAGAGTTTTATTAATGTGAGCCTAGCCCACACAAGAGAATTGGAGTTATCACTCAAATCAGTCTCCCAGACAATTTGGTGGGCAGAGGGTTAGGGAATGCGTGTTGCTGACTGGTTGGGGATGAACTCATAGGGGCAGAATCACAGGGGTCCTCATGTGCAGAGTGCACCCCTGGGTAGGGAGGGCCACAGAATCTGGTGAGTCATGAGTCACAAATCTGGATGGGTTCAGTCCGAAAAACATCTCAAAACAAAAAATCTTAGGTTCTACAATAATGATGTTATCTATAGAAGCAATTGGGAAAGTCACAAATTTTGTGACCTCTGGCCATATGACCCCTGAGCAGTAATGGCTTATAGAAACTAAGCCTATATTTTAGCAGAGTTCAGACCCCTTCCATAATCCTATTTTTGTGGCCTTTCAGGAGTCTTACAAAGGTAGGTTTTGATTCCTGAGCAAGGAGGGAGTTAGTTTCACGGAGGGACTATTTTTTTTCTTTTCCTTTTTTTTTCCCCCTCCAGATTAGCTATACTGCATTATCATGGAGGGACTCTTATCATTCATCCTTGCTTTGCTTTCTTCTCTTTTTTTTCTTTCCTTCTATTTTTTAATTTTGATTTTTAAAAAATATTTATTTATTTATTATTTTGAGATAGAGTTGCACTCTGTCCACCCAGGCTGGAGTGCGGTGGCATGATCTTGGCTCACTGCAGTCTTCACCTCCTGGGCTCAAGCTATCCTCTCACCTCAGCCTCCCAAGTAGCTGGGACTGCAGGTGCACTCCACCATGCCCAGCTAGTTTTTGTATTTTTTATAGAAATGGGGTCTCCCTACATTGCCCAGGCTGGTCTTAAACTCCTGGGCTCAAGGGATCCTCCTATCTCAGTCTCCCAAAGTGTCGGGATTACAGGCGTGAGCCACCATGTCCAGCCTAAATATAATTTATACATTTATAAATTACATATATCTTACAAGAGAGGAAAACAAACAATTCCAATCCTTTAGATAGGAATTGGCACATATAACAAAATTGTTGAAATATGGCCCTGTTCTGTCAGGTTTTTCCCTCAGAAAAATTGGGAAGTCGACCAAGTTTGCTTTCTACTTAGTCTACTATCAGCTTTCTGTATCTCTTTACAGAGCTTGAGCCTCCAGGGGTCCTCTCTTCCTTCTTGAGGGCCCAACTCATACCCCATTCTAACTCTTAACTGAAGCATCTATGGACTATTAAGGTGTTATCTGGAAACAAGTCAGCTCTTGTCTTTTCCCCAGAGGTATTTGTGTTGTAAGAGGGGACTTAGAGGGACTTTCTAGACAGGGATATATGTTGGGAAGAAGAAGGGGAGATTAGAAAGGAATAAGTTGGATTTGAAATGATTGTCAAGTTCCTCAAACTTTTTATCGAAATTCCAAGAAGCTCAGAAGTGTTTCGGTAAACTGAAATTTAAATACCAAGGTAAACTAAAGCACCCATTATACTTTCACATCCTTATCTCATTTGAACCTCACAACAACCCTGTGAGGTAGTCTGGGTCACTGGCCCTAATGGTTAGATCAGGAGAGTCACTATTAAGAAATGTTCACAGGGTTACATAAATGGAACTTGAAGGTCTTAGAATGTGAAGTTGGGTCACCTGATTCATGACCGCATGCTACACTCTTCTCCCAGAAAAGCCTTTTTAGGGTTTTCTTTTAGCCAATCTCTCCAGAATCAGTGGAGAGGGATTCAGGGCCCGTCAATGTAGATTTGGTTTTGGCAAGTTAGTACTCTTTCTTCTTAACCTTTTTTTTTTTTT
>PVKV010041366.1:0-11490 GCA_004027835.1 Alouatta palliata | reverse complement strand
AACCCGGACGTAACCGGGACACAACCGGGACACAACCCGGATGTAACCGGGACACAACCAGGACGTAACCAGGACACAACCAGGACACAATCAGGACGTAACCGGGACACAACCCGGACGTAACCGGGACACAACCGGGACACAACCCGGACGTAACCGGGACATAACCGGGACACAACCGAAACGCAAATGGGACACAACTGGGATGCAATCGGGATACAACCAGAACATAACTGGGACCTGCTGGGCGTGGGAGATGGGAACTCGGGCCCAGGGACCAGCAGTGCGGCACAAGCAGCAGAAAGGCACCAAGAGAGCTCCCCGGGTCCCAGAGACCTTTGCAGGGCGGCTGGGACTTCTGTGGGGAAGGTGGGCAGGTGGGGGTGCAGGCTGGAGCCCTGGTGCTGGCTCAGTGAGGCAGGTGGGCCTGGGTGGAGACCTGACCCCCTACAGTGTCTGTTCCCGGTTAATGTTAGGACCTGCCTTTGCCTCCTCAGTGTCTGTGATCTGGGTAGACCCCGGCCTGTCAGTCACAGTGTCACAGCCCCAGCCCCTGGCTCAGCGGCCTGAGATGAGCCCATTCAGATCGGATAGGCCCAGGGTCAGAGCGTTCATAAAACTCTCTTTCCTGTCCACCTTGAACCCTTTAACTTGCCACTTACAGCTGAGGCTACTGGAACCCCAGTCCCGGAATCCAGCCGTGCCTGAAGCCGGGGTGGGGGTGGGGGGGGCGTGCCTGGGTTTGCATTTCTGCCTCCTTGGAAGGAAAGAGCCTGAGCTGATCTGAGCTGCTTGTCCCTGGCCTCTCCTCCCTCCCACAGCCTGACCCCACACCAGGCCAGGTGCCCCACCCCAAGGGGCAGACTCAGGGGCCAGGGCCCGGCACAGGGACCCTCCTCCCCACCTTCGACGTCCCTTTCTGGTGTGAGGCTTGCACAAGCTGTGCACACTCTCACACTGCACATGGGGAGTGGCCAGCTGAAACACTCTCAGAGGAGAGCCACAGAGGGCGAGAGGCAGGACTCAGTGGGGGAGAAAGGCGGATGTGTCAATGGGGACAGCCAGACGTGTGGGAACTCACGGAGATGGTGGTGACTCCACCTCCTGTGGAACCGACTTCCTCAGGGACACTCTGCGCTCCTGACCAGACTGGGAGGGGCAGTGGCAGGTGGTGGCTGAAGCCCACGGTGCTGCAGGCCCGGGGTGCCGGACGGCAGGAGTGAAATCTGGCTGGCCGCTCCGTGTGGCCCCCTCTGTCCTCTGCATTCCACTCCTGCTTCCAACATGCCTGCTGGTTTTCTGTGGTCAGCTCTAACCCAGAGCTGTCCGGCGAGAGGAATTCTAAGAAATTGCTTGCTGCTCAGCAGGGCCCACCTCGCGCAAAGCCGCCCA
Source organism: Alouatta palliata (assembly GCA_004027835.1). Taxonomy (NCBI): domain Eukaryota; kingdom Metazoa; phylum Chordata; class Mammalia; order Primates; family Atelidae; genus Alouatta; species Alouatta palliata. The sequence goes on along the minus strand of PVKV010041366.1, from coordinate 10,098 downwards.
TCTGCCTCAGGAAGGAATGGTGTTGAGTTAGGGCTTGGGGGAGAGGGAGGGTTGGTGGGGAAGGGACTGCAGGTCTCAAGCCCCCGCAGGAACACCCGCTCCGCTGGGTGAACAGGGAGTGGGCGGCCCGAGGGGTGGCAGCAGACTCAGAACCAGGCAATAGCACATCTTCAGGAGCGGGGAGGACTGGAAGGGGGCACACTGGGGACCCCAGATTCTCAATTTTCTCGACACTTGGTTCAAGGCACATTCTAACTGCAACTCCAGGAAGAGACCACCTGACTGGTGTCAAACTGGGCCACCAAGCCCCACCAAAGCAGGAGGGGCTCCTCGGCCCATGGAGGCTGGTCCCAGCCTCAAGACTTCCTGGCAGGCACAATATGAGGCTTACGCATGGGCTTCTGCTAGTCTTGTGTGGTTCTGCTCGGCCTCCTGAGCCACGGAGAACGAATAACTGCGTCCCACAGAAAGAGACCCGTGGATTACAGCTGGGCTGGACCAAAGTCTGAATGAAGAAGCAAAGGCCCTCTTGTCACCCTGCAGCCCTCTGAGCAAGGCATCGTCACTGAGAGCCAGGGCTGTTTGTCACACAGCGTTCTCGAAGCAGGAGCTGACTGACGTTCCTTTGATCCTTTTCTAGGGAAACGTGGGGCCTTAGGACCTGCTGTCTTACCGGATGACACCCACGAGAGCAGGCTACATATCCAAAATACACTGAGGTGCCATTATGGGAAGGAAGAGGGCAGATGCCGAGGGCTGGAGCTGAGAGCTGGCTCATAGATGAGGCGTTGGGGTTGGGGGCTGTGAGAAATGAAACCTACTTTCTGGCCGTCACTCCACAAGCAAGTTTGAACCCCAAAGAACAAATGGCTTAGCTGATTTATAGGGCCTAATTTGGATCTCTCAGAGCAAACTGAATTTTGAATACAAGTTCATGTCAATTAACTTTGCACAGAGCCTTACAGAGTGCAGTGAAGGGCTCTCTAAAGCAAACACCAGTGGCTAAGGCGGAGAAGCTGACAGGCCGTCCCAGAGCCCGGCGATACCCACAGCACCACTTGGGGCTCTGCCAGAGGACGCTCTGCCAGGGAGCAGGGGCCATGGATGGGCGAGGGCCTGGGCTGGGGTGTGGGTCCGGGCTGGGGGCTGTGGCCGTGGCCGGGTGAGGCCTGGACTGGGATGATGGTCCAGGCTGGGGGCCATGGCCGTGGCAGAGCCGTGGCTAGGTGAGGCCTGGGCTGGGGTGATGGTCCAGGCTGGGGGCCATGGCCGTGGCTGGGTGAGGCCTGGGCTGGGGTGAGGGTCTGGGCTGGGGTCCATGACCATGGCAGAGCCTGGGCTGGGGGCTGTGGCCGTGGCTGGGTGAGAGCCCGGGCTAAGGGCCTTGGCTGTGGCTGGGTGAGGGCCCAGGCTGGGGGCCGGGGCCGTGGCTGAGTGAGGGTCTGGGCTATAGGATGTGCTACAGCGAGCCTGTGCTTCCTGGCGGGCTGGGGTGGGATACGCGGCTGTGCTCGGCAGACCCCTGCCTGCCGGTCCGTGTGTGTGGAGGATGAACCCCCTTCTTCCTGGGTGACTGGAAGGATGAGTGCCAAGGGGTGTGACGTGAGCAAGAAAGGGACCTGGGGTGCCCCAAGGGCCGGGCTGGAACTGGCCTCCAGTAGAGGCAGAGAGAAGGGGCTTTGCTGGCCAGAGCTGGGGAAGGGAGGGTGGGGAGGAGGCTGGAGGCCTGTGGCAGGGGCATGCCTGGCACTCACCTATGGCCCTATGGCACACTTAAACCCATGCTTAAACCATCTATGGTCCCCAAAGTGCAGTCCCAGACCTGTAGCCTCAGTGAACCTCAGACGTGGGGGTGGGGAACCCTGGGGTGGGCTCAGCTTCGCGTGTTCACACTGCCCTCCTGCCTCGGGTCCCAGGCCTCCACTGACTCACTGGCACTGGCCTAGGGGCCTTCAGACCCCCTGAAGTGGGATACATTGTCCCAGTCCTCCCCTGCTTTGTAGACGGACGACTGAAGCACGCAGATGGTAAATCATCTGCCCGAAGTATCAGCGCTGAGGCCGGGCCGGTGAGCCAGTTCTGGAACTTCCCTGTCCAGCGTGGAAGCCACCCGCCCCATGGGGCTATTATATTCTAGATTAAAGTCTACACATCAAATATACAATCCAGTCCTGCAGTTGCACTGGCCACACTGCAAAGGCTAGAGACTCCTGTGGCTGGCGGCCACTGTCCAGACAGCCTGGCCTTTCCCTCCACTTCTGAGCTCTGTAGGCCGCTGGCCTGGGATCTCCTGGCCCCCGAGGTTTCCACCTTCCAAAGCACCCCGTCCTCCCTGGGGCAGGGGAGGGCAGCTGGTGAGCACATGAACGGAATAACCAAACAATCCAGGAGGTCTGTCCTGCACTGCACGGAGAAGTCAGTGTGAGCGCGGGGGTTCATGGTGCAAGCTCTGGCAGGGCCCCAGCAAACCCTGGGGAGGTTCAGAGCCGTGGGTGGGACGTGCAGTCACTATGGTGCGTGCTCCTGGAGACAGCCGGGTCTGCAGGTGGGCAAATATGCATCTGTCAGGAACTCACCCCGCCGCTGGCCTCCCTCCCAAGGGCTTCCCATCCAGCACATCAGCCCAGCTGCTTCTCCTGGAAGAGAAGTTTCCCAAAGCAAGCCCTCCTGAGCCCAGAATTCCAGAGATGCCGGCTGGTCCCTGGTTGGCCACCCGGACACCTGGAAATGGATCAGAGGAGAGAAGGCACCAGGGGACGCCTCCTCCAGGACAGCCAGAGAAACCAGATGGGAGCCCAAAAATAAGCAGTCCCTGAGGGGTCTACAGAGCCCCTGCCCTTCACTGGGGTCACACATCTGAGCGTCTTCCGAGACCAGATGAAGAAACAGTGTATTCCTATATACAGAAACTTCAGGTTGGGCACAGTGGCTCACACCGGTAATCTCAGCGCTTTGGGAGGCTGAGGTGGGTGGATCACCTGAGGTCAGGAGTTTGAGACCAGCCTGGTCAACCTGGTGAAACCCAGTTTCTACTAAAAATACAAAAAAGTAGCCAGGTGTGGTGGTACGGGCCTGTAGTCCCAGGTACTCGGGAGGCTGAGGCAGGAAAATTGCTTGAACTCGGAAGGCGGAGGTTGCAATGAGCCAAGCTCATGCCACTGAACTCCAGTCTAGGCAACAGAGTGAGACCCTGTCTCAAGAAAAAGGAAAGAAAGAAAGAAAGAAAAGAAAAGAAAAGAAAAGAAAAGAAAAAACCAGACTTCAAAACCAGAACCTCAGACCCTCCCAATCAATTGTTCTTGGAGCGGGGTGATGCCCACAGGATGTCTCCTGCAGTTTGACTGACCTCTGGGCCCAGCCAGGGGTGGGGCAACCTCTAGGGGCGTCGGGAGCGGGTGAGGACTCCCAGGTTGCTCAGGAAGGGGCCTGAAATGCCAGCCCTGTGACCCTGGCCCACACTTCCTGGCCTTCAGTCCTGGGAGGGGAATTCGGGAGCAGGAGTGCATTGAGAACCGCTCCGGCTCCATTTGTCTTCCTAATGAGGCTTTTAAAAATCCAAAGGGAGGATGCTAGAGGGTGAAAGCGCGGCTTCACTAGTGAAAGCTTGGCTAACAAAACCCGGAATAGGAAGGGGGGAGGGGTCCCTGCCCCACCTTGCTCCCACGGGGGAGGCTTTGACGGGGAACCGGAGTGTACCGGAGGAGGCTGAGCAAGCAGGAAGTCCCCCCACCCAATGAGCCACTTTCCCAACGGCCTCAGCCCAGCCAACAGCCCCTGGTGCCCCGACCACACCCTTCCTGTCCTGCACTGGAGGCCTCCAGTCGGCTCTCCCAGAAGCAGGGTAATGTGGACCCAAGAGAGAGAGAACTCGACCCACTAAGGGCTGCCCAGGGCAGGGTCCCGCCTCTGTCTCCTGCACCCTCCCCTCCGCCCTCCAGCACAGCACGACTCCCCCCAAGGCCTGTGCAGGCTGTACCCCAACCTGAAGCAGAGTCCCATGACTGCGCGGGGCGCGGAGTGGCCACTCCTCGGGGAGGCCCTCCGGACCACGCAGTGCCCACTGTCTGACACTGCCCCCTCAACGTTCTCTCTGCTGCTACTCTATCTGGCCGTGTATGCAGGGTCTCCCCCACTCCTAAGAGGGTCTTCGGCCTCAGCCACTGCAGCGTCACCAACCGCCCGGACACTGGAGGCATGTGGCGAACCCGCGCTGCACGAATCCATGACCTCGGTTTCCACGCGCGTGGGGCCCCGGGCCTCAGGAAGCCCCACTGGACGGTCCCTCAGAGTTCGGCCTCTCCGCGGGGGAAGGAGGAAGCTCGCCCCGCGCCTGGCTGGCAACCGCAGCCGCCCCCGTCCGCGCCGCCCTCCGCACTGCGCTCCGGGCCAGGCAGCAGCCCCGCCCCGCTGGCGCGCTCCCGGGGGTCTCAGCGGCAGGAGCCGCCTGCTCGTGGGACCTGCGGGCACGTGGCGCGGGGAGGGGACGCGGGCACTGCCCGGCCAGGACACCCCGGTCCCACCGCGCCCCTTCCCCGTCGCTTCCTCGCTCGCCGAGAGTAGGACTTCGGTTCCGCAGGACCGGAGCCCCCTCGTCCTCCTTGGAAGCCGCCGGTGGCCGGGGATCCCCGCCCCGCAGAGGAGGGCGGCGCTGCCCTCGCCTCCCACGTGGAGAGCGCCGCCCGCAGGTGCCCGCGAAGGGGCAGCAGGGGGCGAGGCCGCCCAGCGCTCTCCGCTGAAGGGGCCGCGCCGACCACGGCGGGCTGCGAGCGAGATCGGGGGGCCGGGGCGGGGCGCGGCCGGCGGCGGCTGAAGGGCGGGCACCTGCGGGCGGGGCGGGGCCTGAAGGAGCGAAGAAGGCCGGCGGGGCGGGGCCCACATGAGCGGGGCGGTGTGGGGGCGGGGAGGGGCGGGGCCTATGCGAGAGGGGCGGGGTCGGGCGGCGGAGCTCACTTCCTCTGGTGAGCGCAGCCGGGCGGAAGTGCGTCAGTTGTTATCTGTTCGGGGCGCCGCCGCTGCTGCCGCCGCCGCCGCCTCACGAGCCCAGTGCCCAGGAGCCCGGCCGCCCGCCCGCCGCCCGCCGCCCGCCGCCCGCCCCGCTCGCCCGGCCCGATCGCCGCGCCGCGCGCATGGGGCGCGCCCCCGGGGGGGCGGCCGAGGGCCGCTGAGCGCCGGGCCCGCCCCCGCCGATGCTCCCAGCCGCCCGCGCCGGGGGTCCCAGGCCGCGCCGGGCCCGGGGCTGAGCCGCCCCCTGCGCCCGGCATGCCCGGCCCGGCCCGCCGCCCGCCGCCGCCCAGGGCCCGAGCCCGCGCGGCGCATACTCAACCCGGCGGCGCCGCGTAGCCAAGGGAGCCCGGCCGCCGCAAGCCAGGCGCGGGGCGTCAAGGTCACCGGCCCGACGGGGCGCACACACCGCCATGGAGGCCAAGGTCCGCCCGAGTCGGCGCTCGCGCGCGCAGCGGGACCGTGGCCGGCGCCGGGAGGCCTCCCGCGACGCCCGCGCCCAGAGCCCGTCGTCGGGCGACGAGCCCGAGCCCAGCCCCGGCAAGGAGAACGCGGGCCTCCGCGGCGCGACCCCCCGAGGCGCCGCCCCCGCGCCCCGCGCCGCGCGCCCCCCGCGCCGCCGCCGCCGCGAGTCCAGCTCGCAGGAGGAGGAGGTCATCGACGGCTTCGCCATCGCCAGTTTCAGCACCCTGGAGGCCCTGGAGGTAGGTGGGCGGGCACGGCTTCGCCAGCGTTGGGGCGAGGACGCGGCCCGGAGCGACGCGCCGAGGGGGGGTCCCGGGACTCATGGACTTGCGACCGCCCACGGCTTCCTGGAGGGCCGCCCGCGCCGTGGGCACCCCTGCGGGAAGCCCTGGCCATTCGGGCCCCGTCCTAGGGACCCTGGGTGCCCCCCGCGCCCCCAGACCGTCGCGTCCGGAAGGCCCAGCAGTGTCGGGTGGGTTTAGGGACGATTTGAGCTGCAGGGGCAAAAAAATCCACGCTTGGAAATCGGGGGCTGTCTGGAAGCACCGCCGGCCTTTTATCAGTTGTGTTTCTGTTGCCAAAATATCGCTCTGTTTGGTTCAGGACGTGCTAGGAAGCTGGGCGCTGCTGGGTCTTAGGGAGGTGGCGATAACATGGATACTCTGCGGGCCAGCCCTTTCCCCGTCTACTCGAGGGCTCTGCTCAGAAGGGGAGAAGGAGGGTTAATCCCAAGACCCCTCTTGGTGATGACTGCCTGCTGCGTGGTTAATAGATTGGCAAAAAATATTGCTTGGCTGGCTGACAGACAATATTTGCTGAGCAAATACCGCCCCTCTTGCCTGAACCCAGCTGAAAAGAGAAGGAAATTAAATGCTATTGGAGAGTTGGGGCAGGCACTGTCTCCCTGGCAATGGTGTGGGCAGGAGTGCCAGCCAGGCGCCCTCCACAGGGCAGAGACCCCCAGCGAGGTGTGCCCCTGCAGCACTTACTTTGGGGAACATTCATCTGCTGGACCTTGACTCCCAAGGACCACTCCATTTCTGGCCCCTCTCACTTTTCCTGAGGCTTGGGAACCCATGGCCTGGGATCCCCCAATCTGCGCAGCTGAGCTTTGGGGAGAGGGGAGATGCCTACTGCAGGTCCTTGAAGCAAGTCCAAGCTTTGGACGCTGCTGGGAGAGCCTCGGGTTAGGGCCGGCGGCCTCAGAACAGGTGCACCTGTGTGTCTGGAGTGCACGGACAGAGCCGGGGCTGCCGTGGGCCCAGGACATGGGGGTGGTGGCCGAGCTTGCCACACAGCCTGGCCATCCTCTCCTGTGCACATGGGATGGCTCCAGGGCTGGCACACGCCTTTGCTCTGTGCTGGGACAGGATGGCCCCAGGGGATAATGACATGGACTGCACGTTTCCTGAGCACTCACCGCAAGCCAGGTGCAAGCCAGGCCCTTCGCCCGGCTCCTGCACTGCAGCTGTGAGACCCGTGACGATACCCACTTTCCCGAGCTGTCGCCACCTCACCGGCGCCTCCTGGGTCCCTAACTGCAGCCTCCTCGCTGCTCCGAGCGGGTCCGCCCTAGTAGCCTGCTGTTCTCTGCTTTGTTGATGTTTGGTGTGTTAGTGTCCCAGCAAAAATGTCACCTCCAACCCCCTCTGAGTGGTGCCCGTCACCCCCACGCCGTCGATACGAGTCACCCTCCTTCCTGTCATCTCTTCTTCCAAGCTATTTTAGGATGTCTTTGCTCTCCATTTTCGTCTCTTTTACAAGAACTTGTAGACTGGAGGACAGCAGACACTGTCCGGCATGTCTCCTACAGGGTCCGGTGCTGGGAAGAGCTCAGTGTGTAGGAAGTGCTCCAGACACGTTTGTCAGGAATGAGTGAGTGAGTAAAGAGGGTAACTGTGTTCAGGAAAGCCAGGTCTTGGGCCTGGGTCACAGCGTGTGCTGATCCAAGCCTGTCTGGACCCACGGGCTTTGCCTGCAGAGGCTCTGACTGGCTGGCCACCTCCACCAGCAGGTCCTGGGCCCCCAGCCTGTAGGCAGTGGTTCAGTAGCTCAGACCAGCCGGCCCTCCAGTCACAGTGAGACGAGCCTGCTTCTGTGTGGTGTTCACACTGCCTGGGGTGGTTTCAGGTACCTTCCTTTGCCCTTTGGAGCTTGCTTGGGAAAGCACGGGGCTTCTGCACAAGTCACAACCTCACGATCCTCCCAGGCGTGTTTCTTGGTTGGCCACATTTTCTGCTCCAGTGTAGTGGTTTTTCCCCAAAGTTCAGGTAATTCACAGTCACACCAAGAGTAGTGACTGAGTGAGCGTTCATTCCACCTGGTATTGTTCTGGTTTGCTTCTCAAATGACCCCTCAGGAGGGCTGGATGCCCCCATTCCACAGATGGGGATGATGAGGCACAGTAAGGAGCACTGATCGCCATGCCTGTCTGGCCTTGGAGTGAGCGGGTGCTGCCCTGCAAGGCCTCCCACACGGGACACCGAGGGAGATGTGGCCACCAGGACCCACGCAGAGGCACAGCCTGCCCTGGACTCTGCCACCTTCGCTCACAGTCCCTCCGCCCCCACCCGAGTCTTGGGAGCTCTTCCTGCTCTGGGATGCTGGAGGACGGGACACTCAGGAGTCAGAGGAAGCCCCTGTTACCCCCGAGGCTGGCTGTGCCCTCGGGACACTGCAGTGGTGTAAACAGCCAAACACAGGTATAGACCTGCCAGGGAGGTGTAGCTGCCTGCTGCAGTCCGGTTACCTGGTCTTGAGGGTGTCCGAGCAAGCCTCCCAAGACCCCACGTGCGCTGGACCGACGCCCAGCCCCTGCCCCGTCCCCTGGGGCAGGCCCCCCACTCACAGCCCCTTCTGCCCCAGGCAGACCACCCTGCCCACCCATCCCAACAGGCCTTTTTCACCCTCCGTGCCCTGGCAGGCCCCCCTCAGCCTGTGCCCGGGGCAGGTCTCTGTACTTCTTCTGTGCACGAGGCAGGTCCCCAGCCCCTTTCTGTGCCCTGGGTGGGACACAAGGGCTGTTCTGTGCCCGGGACAGGCCCCCTGCACCTGCACATCTGTACATGTTCCTGTGGGGAAGAGGAGTCCCTGCTTGTCCTGTGTCTGTGTGTGCTGCAAACACAGCAGGCACTCCATAAATGTTGGCGGTGGTGGTTGTTGGCTGAGGAGGCCCAGGGGTTGGCCTGGCTCAGGGTGTGGCTACAGCCCTGGAGACAGCGTCAATGATTAACTGCAGATGGAGACGGGAGCCCTGTGGCAGGGCTGAGGACCCGCAAAGGGGCGTTCTGGACCAGGTGTGCTGGGGTGGGTGGGGCGGCGAGGCAGGTCCGAGCCAGCCCTCTTGACTTTCTGATCTCTAGCCAGGGGCAGTGGTTTGTGGGGACAAGGGACCTGAGGAAGCCCCGCTGTCCTCCCCCTGCTCTTACTCTGACTGGGGACGCTGGGTGATTGGGAACGTGGCTCTTGCTGTCCCTCTTGTTTCCTGTGACGGCTCTGTCCTCTGGTTGTACTGATCAGAAGACATGGAAAGCCATCTGCCCTTGGGGCAGTTCTGTGGCCATGCCTTCCCATCTGTGCTGCTGTTCTCTGCTGTTCTCTGCCCAAGAAGGCTGAGATCTGAGAAGCGTGTCCAGGGCCGTGTCAGACCTCATCTTCCCAGATAGCACAGGCCATCCTTATCTGACCTCAGGCCACAGAACAGGTTGTGCAGGTCCCTGTATATCCCAGGAGATAGGCCAGGCCTGCTCAGCCCAGTGGGCTGTACCACCCCTCCTACATGCTGGACCCATGACCCCCAGCAACGCTGGCCACGGTGCCCTAGCCTGGGCCGAAGGGAGGTGGCAGGGTACCCGGGAGCACATCAGCCACCAGCTCCAGGCGGACACCACCATTCTGGTTTGGTGTCTGTAATTTTTGGTTAATTTGCATTTTTGAAACAGCAAATCACTTTCACCTGGTTCACACCTCCAGCTTTGTGAGGTGTGTGCTGAAGCTTGAGCTGTGCCCCGACTGGCACACGGGCCCCCAGAAGGTCCACGTGTGTTCCCGGAATACAGGCAGAAGGAAAGCACCCAGCATCCCGGTTCTGTGGCCAGCGGCCTCCTCTAACGCCTGTGCTTCCACTCTCTGCTCAGCATAAACCACAAGGCGTGCGGCCAAACCCAGCTTAACCTGTCCCACACAGAGGGCCGCGCTGAAGGAACCCCGGGGCTTCACCTGTCCCACGCAGAGGGCCGCGCTAAAGGAACCCCAGGGCTTCACCTGTCCCGCACAGAGGGCCGCGCTGAAGAAACCCCAGGCTACTGGTGGTGTGCGGACCCTGTCCTTCCAGGGCTGTCCAGGGGCGAGCTGTGACCCTTGCTGGAAATGGGCCAGAACACTGGTGGGCCTTGGCCAAGGGGAGGGTACAGAGTTTTGGACACGGCCCTCAGTGGGAAATGGGAGGGTGTGGGGGGCTGCCCTGCACTGCATCCTGGAGGCTGAGCCAGGTGGTCTCTCTGTGAGCCCCTAGTGGGCCTGGTGGGCTTCATGGCCAGGGTTCCAGGAGCAAGGGCCCAGGCCTAGGATCTGTGCTGGAAGTGTGACCTGGCCATGTGGGGTGGGTCCGGCCTCGGATCTGGGCTGCAAGTG
>PVKV010041365.1:0-11492 GCA_004027835.1 Alouatta palliata | reverse complement strand
CCCATTCCATTCCCCATTCCATTCCCCGATCCATTCCATTCCATTCCCCATTCAATTCCCCGTTCCATGCCATTCCAATAAACATTTAATTATATATTCTATTGCTCGTTCCATTTCATTCCATTCCCCGTTCCAATTCATTCCATTCCCCATTCCATTCCATTCCATTCCCCATTCCTTTCCATTGCATTCTACATTCCATTCCATTCCATTCCATTCTCCATTCCATTCCTTGTTCCATTCCATTGCATTCCCCTTTCTATTCTCCATTGCATACCTCATTCCATTACCCATTCCATTCCATTTCATTCCCCATTGGATTCCTTGTTCCATTCCATTCCATTTTCCCTTTTTTCCCCATTCCTTTCCATTATATGCACCATTCCATTCCCCATTCCATTCCCCATTCTATTTCCCATTACATTTGAAGTTCCATTCCACTGCATTCCCCATTCCATTCCCCGTTCCATTCCATTCCATTCTCCATTCAATTATCCATGCCACTCCTCATTCCATTCCATTACATAACCCATTCCATTCTGTTACATGAAACATTCCATTCCCCATTTCTTTCCCCGTTCCACTACATTCCATTCTCCTTTATATTTCATTCCATTCCATTTTACTCCCCATTCCATTCCTTTACATGCCCCATTCCATTCCCCATTCCATTCCATTCCATTTCTCATTCAATTCCCCGTTCCGTTCCATTCCAATAAACGTTTAATTCTATATTCCATTGCTCGTTCCATTTCATTACATTTTCAATTGCTTTCTCCATTCCATTCCCCAGTCTATTCCCCATTCCATTTCCCATTCCAATCCATTCCATTCCCCATTCATTTCCATTGCATTCTACATTCCATTCCATTCCATTCTCCATTCCATTCTCCATTCCATTCCCCGTTCCATTCCCCGTTCCATTCTCCATTGCATTGCTCATTCCATTCCCCGTTCCATTTCATTTCATTCCCCATTGCATTCCTTGTTCCATTCCATTCCATTCTCCATTCCATTCTATATTCCATTTCTCATTCCATTTCATTCCATTCCCCATTTCATTAACCGTACCATTCCATTACATGCCCCATTCCATTCCCCATTCCATTACCCATTCCATTCCATTAAACATTCCATTCTATATTCCATTTCTCATTTCATTTCATTCCATTCCCCATTCCATTCTGCATTTTCATTCCCCATTCCATTCCCCATTCCATTAAATTCCATTAAACATTACATTCTATATTGCATTTCTCATTCCATTTCATTCCATTCCCCATTCCATTCCATTACATGCCCCATTACATGCCCCATTTCATTCCCCATTCCCTTTCCCATTCCGTTGCATTACATGCCCCATTCCATTCCCCATTTCATTCCGCATTCCATTATATTCCATTCTCCATTGTATTCTATATTCCATTTCTCATTCCATTCCTTTCCATTCCCCATTCCATTCCTTTACATGCCTGATTCCATTCCCCGTTCCCTTCCAGTCCATTCTCCATTCCATTCTATGTTTCATTTCTCATTAAATTTCATTCCATTCCTCATTCCTTTCTCCATTCCATTCAGCTATCCTTTCATCATTGCATTCCGTTCCATTCCATTCCATTCCCCATTCCATTTAATTACAGGTCCCATTCCATTCCACATTCCATTCTTCATTCCATTCGATATTCCATTTCTCATCAAATTTCATTCCATTCCCCATGCCGTTCTTCATTCCATTCTGCATTCCATTCCATTTCACGCCCTCTTGCTTTTCATTCCATTGCATTCCATTCCCCATTCCATTCCCCGTTCCATTCCATTCCATTCCCCATTCCATTCCACTCTCCATTACCCATTCCATTCTCCATTCCATTCCCCATTCCATTCCCTGTTCCATTCGATTCCATTCCCCATTCCGTTCCCCTTTCCCTTCCCCATTCCATTCTATTATATACCCCATTCTATTCCCCATTTCATTCTCCATTCTATTCCCCATTCCATTCCCCGTTCCATTTCATTCCACTCCCCATTCCATTCCCCGTTCCATTACATTGGACTCTCCATTTCATTCCATTACATGCCCAATTACATTCCCCATTCCATTCCCCATTCCATTGCATTTCATTCCCCATTCTATTCCCCATTCCATTCCTTTCCAGTAAACATTGCATTCTATGTCCCATTTCTCATTCCATTTCATTCCATTCTCAATTCCATTCCCTATTCCATTCCCCATTCCATTCCATATTCCATTCCAGATTCCATTTCCCGTTCCATTCCATTCCATTAAACATTACGTTCTATATTCCATCTCTCATTCCATTTCATTCCATTCTCCATTTCATTCCCCAATAAATTCAGCATTAAATTCCCCGTTCAATTCCATTCCATTCCCCATTCCATTTCCAGTTCCATTCCATCTGTGTTACAGTTTTTAAACTTCAGTTGTCTGTGAGTTTCACCTTAAAAAATTTCCTCTTGCTAATTATTGTTAGAGTTTAGGATGGAGGAACTTGAGATCTCATTACTCAAGTGATAGATATTTGTTATTATAATCAATTCATAATTCCAGCTTCTTTATATTTTCTCCACATCCTCTCCAGCATCTGTTGTCTCCAGATGTTTTAATGATCGCCATTCTAACTGGCATAAAATGGTATCTCAATGTGGTTTTGATTTGCATTTCTCTCATGACCAGTGATGATGAACTTTTCTCCATATGTTTGTTGGCCTCATATATATCTTCTGTTGAAAAGTGTCTGTTCATGTCCTTTGCCCACTTTTGAACTGATTTGTTTGTTTGCCTTTTTCTTGTAAATCTGTTTTAGTTCTTTGTGGATTCTGGATATTCACCCTCTGTGAGATGGGGAGATTGCAAACAGATTTTCCCATTCTGTTGGTTGCCGGTTCACTCTAATGATTGTTTCTCTTGCTGTACAGAAGCTCTGGAGATTAATTAGATCCCATTTGCCTATTTTGGTTTTTGTTGCCAATGCTTTTGGTGTTTTAGTCATGAAGCCCTTGCCTACGCCTATGTCCTGAATGGTCTTGCCTAGGTTTTCTTCTGGGGTTTTTATGGTGGTAGGTCTTATGTTTAAGTCTAAAAATATGGAAATCTTCACGGATTTGTGTGTCATCCTTGTTCAGGGGCCATGCTAATCTTCTGTGTATCGTTCCCATTTTAGTATATGTGCTGCTGAAGCGAGCACAAGTGTTCATCTTCATTCTACTTAACATTCTAACGTATGTTCACTAGAACTGTGTTTCACTTCAAAGATAGAAAATAAACCTTTAGGCTACTTTTAAAAAGAACATATTTGTTTTTCACCTAAAGGTGGCTCACATACCCATGTTTATGCTGAAAAACTCTTCTTTCATAGCACTTTTTATGATTTTCCTTGGATCATTAAATAATAGTCTCACTCCCTGCTTTTGGGCTGGCCATTAAGTCCTGTTTCTAGAGCAGCTTTTGTAGCAGATCATGAGATAAAACCACTTTTCCATTCTTCTTTCCAGTTTCCTTGGACAATACATGTGAAGGGCCAGTGGATCCCCTGGATGAATCAATTGTGAAGTCAACTAAAATGCTAAATGTGGTCTTCAGTGCTATCCATCCATAAGGAGGACACATTGCAAATACTGTTAATAAGTCCACACCAGTACCTTTCCCCTCTAAAAATGATTCTCTTGATTTCTAAATACTATGGCTTAGTTTTCAGGATGGTTCACTATTTTCCCACTTGATTTCATAAAATAATGAAATTCTTTTATCCTTCTTGGAACAGAGTCACAGTCCAATGCACATCATTTTACACACACACATTCACACACTCAAGAATATGGCTCTCCTTCTGACACTTTCTGTGGGCCCAAGCTGAGCATAAATTATGTGCTATGAGTTTTCCAGCAGCAGCAACCACTAGAAATCTGCTGACTCCCTCACTTCTTAAAGAAAAATCTGTTGTGTCAAGTCATTTTGTTTTATGACAGGAAACATCATGAGTGCTAGTCAACTCTATATGAATTTAGTACCTTGTATTTGACACGGCTTGGCCCAGAGATAAATCTAAAGTTTTTGCCCCATAAAACAGTCATAATGGGCTGCACCTCTATTATTTACTGCTACCTACTACTATTTCTACCACCTCCAGAAATACCACCACTGTAAAGACTACTGCTACTTCTACAACACTAGGATGACATATGGCACTCAGTATGGAACAGTTTCCTGATGATTCTCTTTTAATACTCAAAACAGCTCTTATGATATAGAAGCTATCAATATGTCTGTTTTATAAATGTACAAAGGAAAGCACAAAGCAGCTAAGTACTTTGCCCAAAGTCACACGGCTAGTAAGTGGCAGAATAAGAATACAAATTCTGGCTTTCTAGCTCCAGAACAGTACACCGCCCTGTATAACCACGCTTAGTTAACAACACCAGATATGGGATTGATGTATAAAGAGACATTTAGTTTGTGTGTTTTACGTGTTGAAGTGAGAAATACGAATTTCTTTGCCAGTATAGCTGCAAATAGAATGATATCTTTTAATTTTTCTAATTAATAAGAAGAGATCCACCTATTTTATTAGCAGTGGAATCTTCTTCTTGAGGTCTTCACTCCCAACTCTTCCTAGCTGTTAAAGAAGCTGAGGGGTTTCTCAGTCTTCCAAACAGCAGATGGATGGCTGGTTTATTGGCTCAGTGCCCTCCTGCTTGGCCTTCATCTTCACTGTCACAGTTTCCCCAGGATGACCAATACCCCATTGCTCCACAGGACCATCTACTGTGGTAAATATGTTTTCCTAGATTATTCATTCAGCAAATGTTTTTACTGACCACATAACATAGGCAGGCCCTGTGCTTCCTTACTAGCTGGACTGCAAAGAATTTCACGAGAGACATAAAGAGCTTCTCCTTAAGAAGTTTATCTTCTGCTGGGAGAGATAGACAGCAAGGAAGGAGGCCAATAACTAAGGAAAATAACAACAGATAGTTATGAGTGTCCAAAGAAAAGAAGTAGGAAATACAGAGTGTAGTTCTGTTAAAGATAGGCAGGCAGAGCATGTGTAAGGATGTGTCATTTAAGACCCGCAATGATAAGAAATGTCCTAAAATTATATGATGATAATGGTGTACAACGCTGAATATACTGAAAGTATCTTTGAATTGGTAATTTTAATCAAGTGAATGTTATGATATATAAATTATATTTCAATAAACCTGTAAAATATATATATATACCTATATATATGTATACATATATATATATATATATATATATAACCAGATATTGATATCCAACAGTGGTATGACCAGAATTAGATGGCTTTGTATTTTCTGCTTCTGTGCCTACTGAAAATTCTGTTACCTAATTTGGGTAAATTCGGTTTTTATCTGAGATTTGGCTCTTTTGGGTAGATTATCACTTGTTTACCTGAGTTACAGTTTTTACACTTCAGTAGTCTGTGAGTTTAAACCTTGAAAATCTTCCACTTATTATTTATTGATAGAGTTTAGGAGGGAGGAACCTCAGATGTCATTACTCAAGTGATAGATATTAATTATTTTAATTAATTCATAATTCCAGCTTCTGTATATTTTCAATAATCTAAGCTTAAGCATATCATTGCATTTCTCTAGGTGACCTTCATTAGAGTAATTGTTTCCACATGGCCTAACACCCAATCATACTTAACATACCAATTTCAAAATTGGTAATAAGATGTGGCTGTGCTCCTACCCAGACTCTCAACTTGAATTGTGATCTCCATAATCGTCACCTGTGAAGCGAGAGACCAGGTGGATGTAATAATTGAATCATTGAGGCAGTTTCCCTATGCGAGGGAGTTCTCGTGAGATCTTCTGGCTATACAAGTGTTTGGTAGTTCCTCCCTAATTCATTCTTCCTCATAGCGCATTCGGGGTAGGTGTCCTGACGATACTCACTCATGCAGAACTGTGAGTCAATGAAACATTTTTCCTCTGCCTCCGGGGTTCAAGTGATCGTTCCAGCTCAGCTTCTGGAGTAGCTGGGACCACAGTCATGTGCCACCACACCTGGCTAATTATATTTTACTTTTGTTTCAGACGGGGTTTCACCATGTTGGCTGGGATGGTCTCCATCTCTTGACCTGGTGATCCACCTTCCCGGCCTCCAAAAGTGCTAGGATAACAGCTGTGAGCCACCTCGCCCAGGTTGTATTTATTTGTTTACTTATTTATTGATTTATTTATTTACTTAGAGGCAGGCGTGCTGCCTGGCATTAGATAATTATTGAATTTATTTAATTACTATCATCATATATTTTTTTTTAATAGAGACAGGGTTTCTTTCACAATTTTGCCAGGCTGGTCTAGATGTTCTCACCTCAGATTATATACACAGATCAGGCTCCCAATTGGTGTGGGATTAAAAGCCTGGTGCACCAAGTGTGGCTATTTGCATGCTGATTTACTTATCTATTAACGGATATATTTAGAGGCAGACTCGAATTTATTTATTTATTTATTTACTTATGTACTTATGGAGAGGCATGTCGCATGTATCTATGTATCTATTTATTTATATATTTGCAGGCATGCTTGAATATATGTATTTATCTATCTAGCCATCTAATGATTTAGAGGCAGGCTCACATTTACTGATTTATTTATTTAGACCCAGGTTTGCAACATTTATTTATATACTTATATATGCGTGTGCAGGCTTACATTTATTTATTTACTTATCTATCTGTAAAATGATTTAGAGGCAGGCTTACACTTATTTACTTAGATGCAGGCTCACATTTATTTATTTATTTATTATTTTAGACAGAGTCTTGCTCTGTCACCAGGCTGGAGTGCAGTGGTGCAATCTTGGCTCACTGCAACCTCCATCTACTGGGTTCATGCGATTCTCCCACCTCAGCCTCTCAAGTAACTTGAACCACAATGGCGTGACACCCCGTATGGCTAATAGTTTTGTATTTGAGTGGAGACGGGGTTTCACCATGTTAGCCATGATTGTCTCGATCCCTTGACCTTGTGATCCGCCTGTCTTGTCCTCCCAAAGAGCTGGAATTACAGCCGTGAGCCACAGCACCTGGCCTTTGTATATTTATTTACTTACCTATTTATGTAATTACTTAAAGGCAGGGAGGCCTGCTTGCATTTATTTATTTATTTAGTTTCATCTTATTATATTTGTAAATAGAGACAGGGTTTCCTTCAACATCTTGGACAGGCTGGTCTCTGTGTCATGATCTCAGGTGATATACCTGGCTCAAGCTCTCAATGGGTGCAGAATTAGAAGCATGAGCCACCAAGCATGGCTATTTATTGATTGAGTTATCTATATGTTAATGTATTTATTTGGAGACAGACTCCTATTTTTTTATTTTTTTATTTTCTGGCTTACTTATGGAGAAGCAGGTCGCATGTATTTATGTATTTATTTATTTATTTATTTATTTGTATATTTGTAGGAAAGCTTCAATTAACGTATTTATCCAGCTATCTAATTATTTAGAGGCCGACTCACATTTACTCATTTATTTATTTAGACGCAGTCACGAAACCTTTACTGATATACATATGTATTTGTGTGCAGGCTTGCATTTATTCATGTACGCATCTGTATGTATACTGATTTAGAGGCAGGCTTGAATTTATTTACTTGGATACAGGCTGGCATTTATTGATGTATTTACTTAGTTATTTTCATCTCATTATGTTTTTAAACAGAGGCAGGGTTTGTTTCACCCTTTGGTCAGGCTTGTCTGGGTGTCCTGACCTCAGGTGATATACCCAGCTCAGGCTTCCAGTGGGTGAGGGATGAAAATCATGCACCACTAAGTGGGTCGGTTTATTTATTGCTTTATTTATAAATATATTAATCGATTTATTTAGAGGCAGACCCGATATTATTAATTCATTTAATGATGTACTTACTTATGGAGAAATAGGTCGCATTTCTTTGTTTATATATTTGGAGACAGGCTTGGATTCTTGTATTTATGTCTCTGGCTATCTGATTATTAGGAGATAGGCTCACATTTACTGATTTATTTATTTGTACTCAGGCTGGCAACATTTATTTATTGACTTATCTAACTCTACAATGATTTAGAGGCAGGCTTGCATTTATTTACTTAGATGCAGGCTCACCTTTATTTATGTATTTATGTATTTATTTATTTTAGTTGGAGTCTTGCTCTGTCACAGGGCTGGAGGGCAGTGGCACAATCTTGGCTCACTGCAACATCTGCATCCTGCATTCAAGTGATTCTTCCACCTCAGACTCCAGAGTAGCTGGGACCACAGGTGCGCACCATCATGCCTGGCTAATAATTTTGTCGTTTTATTAGAGACGAGGTTTCACCGTGCTGGCCAGGATAGTCTCGATCTCGTGACCTCGTGATCCACCTGCTTCCGTCTCCCAAAGTGCTCGGATTACAGGCCTCTGCCACCGTACTTGGCCAAGGGATTCATTCTCAACTTGCGTCAGAATGTTCAGATTATCCTCTGATGAACATACTTTATCAATGTTTGCTAATAAAATATTTTATTACTTGTCTATACCTCTTAGTGTTTAGATAAATGTAATTATTAGTAATTCTTGCTATGTCACAACTTCCTCTTTTGGATAAAATACATTTGTCTGTTTCAATATTTTACTCAGTGGTATGAACATATAATTTCATGCACATTCCAAGATGTATAGCTCTTCAGAAAGAATATGACACTTTATTAATCTACCATAAGAAGCTATACTCATATAATTGCATATGATACACAAAAATCAGTTAATCCATTTTTACTCTTGATTTCCTAAAATTCAGAGCACAAAAATGTCAAAGCAGACTTTGAAAACATATTTCATGCGATAATAGTACCACATTAGTTATTACATGTTACAATTCAAAGTATTTATGTGTAAATCTGCTTCATTTTGCTGTTGATTTCGAATAAATGTTGAGTAAGCTGTAACATCTTACCACGTTCGGTATATTTTTTTCTTTAAATGATACACTTCTTTCTTTGAAAATCATTCCCAGCTTCTAGATTGGGCACAGAGAGTACTTGTTCAATCAATTAGGGAAACTCTTGAAATCTTCAGTCTTCTTTTGTGTAAACTGATGTCAGTTATTGAATTTAAAATTCTAGTATTTTAATTGACTTATACAATAAAGTACTTTCTTTAAGTTGTCAATTTTCTCTCTCTCTCCCATTAAATTCCCCACTATATTCCCCATTCCATTCTTCATTCCATTCCCCATTCCATTCCCCGTTCCTTTAAATTCCATTCCCCAATCCATTCCCCGTTCCATTCCATTTCATTTCAAATTCCATTCCCTTACATGCTCCATTCCATTCCCCATTCCATTTAATATTCTATTCCCTGTTCCATTCAATTACATTCTCCATTCCATTCTATATTTCATTTCTCATTCCATTTCATTCCATTCCCCATTAAATTCTATATTCCATTCCCCATTCCATTCCCCATTCCATTGCATTCCATTAAACATTCCATTCTATATTTCATTTCTAATTCCATTTTTTCCATTCCCCATTCCATTCCATTCCATTCCCCTTTCCACTCAATTACATTCTCCTTTCCATTTGATATTCCATTTCTCATTCCTCTCCATTCCATTCTCCATTCCATTCCTCATTCCATTCCCCATTCAATTCCCCGTTCCATTCCATTCCATTCCCGATTCCATTCACTGTTCCATTCCTTTCCATTCCCCATTCCGTTCCATTCCATTCTCCATTCCATTACATTCCACTCTCCATTCCATTTTCCATTCAATTCAATTACATGCCCCATTCCATTCTCCGTTCCATTCTATTTCACTCCCTCTTCCATTCCATTCCTTTAAAATTCCATTCCCCATTCCATTCCCCATTCCATTAATTTAAATTCTCCTTTATATTCCTAATTACATTCTCCATTCCATTCCATAATCCATTCCACATTCCATTCCCCGTTCCATTCCATTCCATTCCCCATTCCATTACCCGTTCCAATCCCTTCCATTCCCCATTCCATTCTACATTCCATTCCGAATTCCATTCCCCTTTCCATTCCATTCCATTCCACAATGCATTCCCCATTCCATTATCCATTCCATTCGCCATTTCATTCCCTGTTCCATTCCATTCCATTCCCCAATCCATTCAATTCCATTCCATATTCCCTCCACAATGCATTACCCGTTCTATTCCACTCCATTCCATATTCCATTCCCCGTTCTATTCCATTTCAATCCCCATTACATTCCATTACATGCCCCATTGCATTAGCCGTTCCATTCCCCTTTACATTGCATTCCATTCTCCACTCCATTTCATAACATGCCCATTCAATTCCCCATTCCATTCCATTGCATTCCCGATTCCATTCCATTACATGCCCCATTACATTCCCCATTCCATTCCCCATTCCATTCCATTAAATGCCCCATTCCATTCCCCATTCCATTCCACGTTCCATTCCTTTCCATTACCCATTCCATTCCCCATTCCATTCCCCATTGCATTGCCATTCCATTGCATACTCCATTATATTTTACATTCCTTTACACATTCCATTTCATTCCATTCCCCATTCCATTCCATTAAATGTCCCATTAAATTCCCCATTCCATTACCCATTCCATTCCCCATTCCATTCCCCATTTCATTCCATTCATCATTCCATTCCCCGTTCCATTCCATTCCATTCTCCATTGCATTCTCCTTTCCATTGCTTATTCCATTCCTTAAGATGCACCATTCATTTCCACTCCATTCCCCGTTCCATTCCATTACATGCCACATTACATTCTCCATTCTATTGCCCGTTCAATACCATTCCATTCTCCATTCCATTATATATTCCATTTCTAAATCCATTTCATTCCATTCCCCATTCCATTCTCCATTCCATTCCCCATTCCATTCCATTACATGCCCCATTCCATTCTCCATTCCATTCCATTTCACTCCCTCTTCCTTTCCATTGCATTCCTCATTTCATTCAACTTTCCATTCCCATTCCATTCCATTGAATTCTCCATTTCTTTCCCGATTCCATTCTCAATTCCATTCCCCATTCCATTCCATTCCATTCCATTCCCCATTCCATTCTCCATTCCATTCCCCGTTCCATTCCATTCCATTCCCCATTCCATTCCCCACTCCATTCCCCATTCCATTCTCCATTCCATACCCCATTCAATTCTCAATTCCATTCAATTCCATTTCCCATTCAATTCCCCATTCCATTCCCCCTTCCTTTCCATTCTATGCCCCATTCCATTCGCCATTCCATTCCCCGTTCCTTTCCATTTAATTCTCCATTCCATTCCCCATTCCATTCTCCTTTTCATTCCCCATTCCATTCAACATTCCATTCCCCGTTCTATTCCCCGTCCATTCCATTCCATTCCCTATTCCATTCCATTCCATTACTCATTCCATTCCATTACATGCCCCATTCCATTCCCCACTCCATTCCCCAT
>PVKV010041364.1:0-11492 GCA_004027835.1 Alouatta palliata | reverse complement strand
ATATATATATATATATATATATATATATATGCACCCACTTGTGGTTTCCGTTTGTGTGGAATACCTTTTTTTCACCCTTTTACCCTGAGTTTGTTTGAGTCCTTCTGTGGTTAGGTGAGTCTCTTAAAGACAGCAGATATTGGATTGTGATTTGTTATCCATTCTGCCATTCTTTGTCTTTCAAGTTGAGAGTTTAGACCACTTACATTCAGTGTTAATATTGAGATGTGAGGTACTGTTCTCTTCATCATGTTGTTACCTACATAGGGGTGTGTGTGTGTGTGTGTGTGTGTGTGTGTGTGTGTGTGTGTTTTATTGCTTTATAGGCCCTGTGAATTTTAAACTTTCAAGAGGTTCTGTTTTGGTTATATAAGGCTTTTGTTTTAAGATTTAGAACTCCTTTTAGCATTTCTTGTAGTGCTGGTTTGGCAGAGACAAATTCCGTCATCTTTTGTTTGTCTGAAAATGACTTCATTTCTCCTTCATTTATGAAACTTAATTTTGTGGAATACAAAATTCTTGGCTGACAGTTGTTCTGTTTAAGGAGGTTGAAGATAAGACCCCAATCCCTTCTGGCTTGTAAGGTTTCTGCTGAGAAGTCTGCTGTTAGTCTGATAGGTGTTCCTTTGTAGGTTATCTGCTAGCTTTGTCTTACTGCTCTTAGAATTATTTCCATCATGTTGACTTTATGTAGCCTGATGAGTACATACCTCAGTGAAGATCTTTTTTGCAATTAATTTCCCAGGAGTTCTTTGAGCTTCCTGAATTTGGATATCAACATCTCTTGCCAAGCCAAGAAAGTTTTCTTCAATTTTCCCTCAATTAAGTTTTCCAGACTTACTGTTTTATCTTCTTCCTCGGGATCACTGATTATTCTTGGGTTTGGCCATTTTACATAATCTCATATTTCTTGGAGACTTTGTTAATTTCTTTTGATATTTTTCCCTTTGTCTGACTGGGTTAATCCAAAAGCCTTGTCTTTGAGCTCTGAAATTCTTTCTTCTATTTGTTCTAGTCTATTTTTAAAGTTTTCCACTGCATTTTATAATTCCCTCAGTATGTCTTTCATTTCCAGAAATTCTGATTGTGTTTTCTTGATGATATCTATCTCTCTAGAAAAATGTTTATTCATATCCTGAACTGCTTTTTAAATTTCTTTATGATGGTTTTTGCCTCTCTATGATATCATTTTGAGTAGCTTAATAATCAACCTTCTGAATTTCTTACCTGACATTTCTAAGATTTCGTCTCGGTTTGAGACGAAATTGCTGGAGAGCTAGTGTGATCTTCTGGAGGTGCTATAGCACCTGTTTTCTTATATTACCACTTATTTTTCTGGTTTCTTCCCATTTGGGTAGACTATTTCTTCTGATTATTCTTGAATTTATGTTTGATTTGACTGTATTTCTTTTGTTTGTTTTTAAATTTCTTTTTTCCCCCTTAAGGATGAGACTTTAATGCTTATAATTAATAGTGGCCTGATTCAGTTCTTGGTACTCTGAGGGGTGAAAACTCTGTAAGAGAGTTCCTTGGTAATAGAGAGTTTTGTGTGATGCTTTTCTCACATGCTGGTTGTGGTAGCAGTGTGCTCAGTGTGTGGGCAAGTTCACTATCTTCTGTGGGGTTGAACGGTAGAGGTCTCTTAAAGCTTATCTCATTCCCTCATCTCACGCACTGTTTATTTATTTATTTTCTGCTAGTATTTTGTTTACTGGTTTAATGGTTCAGGCTTCAGGCCAGTAGAGGAGGTGCCCTGGGGTAGGAACTGGTCGTGGCTAAAGCAGGTGGGTAAATGAAGTCCCAGGCTTGACAGAGGTGGCTGGAGGAGCTCTCAGTGAGTCACACTGAGGTCTTATTTGGGTGAAGGGTTGCTGCCACCTCAGCTCTCCTGCCAGGCCAGCAGGAAAGCCTTCCACCTCTCAGGGCTGCTCCTGTCCAGTGCTTTGCTATTCAAATCAGACAGGCACCTCTGCCCATCTGTAGGACTGTTGATGTTCCAAACAGAGAGGAAATGTGGCTCTGTCTCTTGTGCAGGCCTGAACCTGGAGGGTGCTCCTCCTGTGGGGCTGCGGTCACCCTGATATGTTCCAGAAAGGCTGTCTATAGATGCAGTGATGCCAAGCTCCTGTGGGAGAAGCCCACCTGTGCCTACGGTGGTCAACAAAGGGACGAAGACCTCCTCTTCTCCAAGACCCTTACGTGTACTGGGGCTGTCTGATTGGTGGGATAGAGCTGGAGACTTTCCCTCCTGAGCCCAGGACTTCAGCTGCGTCTGCTGAAGGAAGCTTTCCACCAGTGGACGGATCTGGTGCTCAAACCTTGCCGTCTTTTGTCCCACAGGGTGTTCCCTTGATGTGGTGCAATCCCCCTTCCCCTAAGAGTGGGGGTCCCTTGGGGGCAACCACTGTGAATGTTGCTGCTCCTCTGGGTCTTGCTGCCCAGTGAAGCTGCCACACGCCTGGCTGGTGTTGGGGAGTGTCTGCAAGTTACCACATGCCTGGCTAGTGTTGGGGAATGTCTGCAAGGCACCCGGTGAGGTGTCCTGTCCTCAATTTCCCAGCACCGGATAGCAGCAGCAGCTCTAATGGGGTGGCAGGGGAGTGCGGCAGACTCTGAAATGCCTTGGTTATAGATGGCCTTGGTGTCTTAGTTATAGGTGTAATGAGCTGCCCATGTAGACAGACTCAGGGCCTCCTGGCTAGCCAGAGTGGCCCGGCAGAGGTGACAGCTGGGCTTGCACAGCAGTTTTCTCCTTCCTGGGTGAAGTGTTACTCTGCCTGGACTGCGCTGATTGGCCTTCAGCCAGGAGGTGGTGCTTGCAAAAGAGCAGCAGTGGGATTTGTGCTGCCCTAGGCTGCCCAGGGAGACTCCGGTTTCTTAGGCAATGGGCGGGCTCACGTAGCTCCCCAGAGATTCCGTCCCCTGTGTGAAGCTCCAGGGCGGTGGCACGGCACAGCCAGGAGGGGCCAGGTGGGCGGGTCTGCGCTCTGATTCTCCTTGTGCGGGGGAAGCTGTCGCCCCCGTGGGTGCAGGGGCACGGGGCAGCCCTCAGGCCGCGGGGTTGCTGCTGCGGGGAGCGCTGCGGTCTCTGCGGCACAGAGTGTGTTCAGGGAGCGGGAGTGGCAGGCGGTGGCAGCCCCACAGTTCCCACGCACTCGGAGAGGCGGATCCGCTCCCACAGTCTTCACTGCCAGCAGCGAACTGAGCTCCAGTCAGCCGGTGATCAGACCTTCCACCGCCTGGAGTCACAAGCTGTCCCCGCGCCCTCCGTGTCTGCTGCAAAGGTGGGCGTCCAACCTCTGCCCCCGCGGGCCCTGCGCCCGACGCCCCTGCACCCCAAGCTCCAGCACCCGCGGCCCGTGCACCCAAGGCTCCCGCATCCGCAGCCCAGCACCCGCGGCCCCTGCACCCAAGGCTCCCGCACCTCGGCCCCTGCACTCAAAAGCTGCTTTTTACTCTCCCCCACTGGGGGTTATGTCGTGAACCGCACCCCCAACTTTGGGAGTGTCTTTCAACCTGCGACCGCGCCTGAACTTCCTGGCTGTCCAGTAGAAAATGACTGACCTTGGCCTTGGTCTGCATGGGCTCTGGGAGTGAAGGAGAGCCCGTCCCAGCGCTGCTCCTACTTTACATCCCCGTACCCTCCCCACGTCGGTGGGGTTAGGGCTTCCCTCGTGTCCTCCTGGACTTTTGGGGTCCCCAAGGGGTCCCCTTTGGGTATCCCAGAGGCAAACTCCCTGCTCACGCTCAGACTCACAGCCCCGCCTGACTCACAGTGTGGGCTGCAACCTCCAGCTTGCTTCAAAGGTCTCTAGAAAACTGCGGTTTTCCTGTTCAGTGACAGCATTTCTTCTTGAAAAACAGTTCACGAGATGAATCTCTGCACACGTTTGTCCTTCCAAGCGAGAGAGATGTGATAGCAATGCCTCTGATCTGCCGTGTTGGGGTGAAGATTTTATTTTTAATACTGTGTGGCCAAATAAAATGCGTCTTTGGTTCAGACTCAGCCTGCAGGCTGCTGGTTTTCTGTTCGTGTCAGAGGGTATGTCGGCCCATGATGTACCAGCTCACAGGCAAGGTCTGGATGAGCTGCCGGTGACATCAGTGAGCACAACAAAAGGGAATTTAAAAAGACACCACTGGATCATCTGCACCAAACAGGACACATATTGTGTAAAATACAGACAACTGTGTTAAGTACACTTAGCGTTACAGGAAATTAGACCGTCACTTTTTATAAGATGGGAGTTGTATAACAATAGGGTGAAATATAAAGAAAATTCATAGAACGAAGAGAATTTCAGAGCCAAAGTGTGTATTAGAGAAGTTGTACAATGGGAACAGCAGGGTGCAGACAAGATTCCTGGCACAGAGGAAAAGTCCTGAGTCCATCCTGGTGAGTATAGAGAATAAAGGAAGAGAGACTTCCCAGAGCAAAGTGAGTGGAAATGAAGGACAGACACATGAAATTCGATGTGAAGTTAACAAACTTTGAAACAGAGAAACGAACAATGGAAAAAAAATGTTTTCAGAAAAATAGTGGCAGGGAATTTTACTGCGTTAAAGAAAGAACCACATTGGGAATTGAGTTTTGGGGTAAAAGATGCAGAAACCAACTCTGAGACATATCCTAACAGCACGATAATGATGAAGAGAGGAAATTCAAACATGTGCAGAAGTAGAGGACAGTGTAACGCACGCCAAGCGGCCGCCACCCAGCTTCCACGGCAGCCGGCTCCCGGCCAACCTCGCATCCTCCCTACCTGAAGCCCACAGTCTCTGCAGTATTTTGAAGCAAACATTAGACAAATAGAGTTTTATCTATAAATATTTAGCTTGCTTTTTAAAAAACAAGACCATTTCTCCTACAAATATCTACAATATTTAAAGAAATGTAATTTCTTAATATCAAATATTTGTCAGTGCTCAAAGGTTCATTTTTTCATAAATTAAATGTAATAGATTTTTAGAAATAGAGTTTGTTTTAATCAGTATCAAAATGGTTCATACTCTGTGACTGGCATCAGGCCCTTTTAATATGAGCTGATTCCTCCCGCTCTCTCTCTTCCTCCCTTCTTCCCTCTCCTCTTTACTTCTTCCCTCATTCTTCCATTCTGCCTCCTCTCTCCCCCTTTTCCTCCCCCCTCTTCCCTTCATCTGTGTGTGTCTGTGTCTTGCTTTAATGTATTTCTTCAAGAAACAGGAGTTTTGATGATAAGCAACTTTGGCAAAGTCTAAGGATATAAAATCAATGTGCAAAAGTCACTAGCATTCCTGTATACCAGCAACAGGCAAGCAGACAGCCAAATCATGAATGGACTCCCATTCACAATTGCCACAAAGAGAATAAAATACCTAGGAGTAGAGCTAACAAGGGAAGTGAAGGACCTCTTCAAGGAGAACTACAAACCACTGCTCAAGGAAGTCAGAGAGATCACAAACAAATGGAAAATATTCCATGCTCAAGGATAAGAAGAATCAATATTGTGAAAATGGCCATACTGCCCAAAGTAATTTATAGATACAATGCTATTCCCATTAAACTACCATTGACATGCTTCACAGAACTTAAAATTCACATGAAATCAAAAGCGAATTTGTATACCAAAGTCGATCCTAGGCAAAAAGAGCAAAGCTGGAGACGTCACTGGACTTCACACTATACTACAAGGCTACAGTAACCAAACAGCATGGTATTGGTACAAAAACAGACACATAGGCTAATGGAACAGAAAAGAGAACTCAGAAATGAGACCACACATCTACAACCATCAGATCTTCGACAAACCTGACAAAAACAAGCGACGGGGAAAGGATTCCCTATTTAATAAATGATGCTGGGAGAGCTGACCAGCCATATGCAGAAAACTGGACCTTTGAAACTAGACACCCTATTTACACTTTATACAAAAATTAACTCAAGATGGATTAAAGACTTAAATGTAAAATCCAAAACTATGAAAACCCTAGAAGAAAATCTCGGCAATACCATTCAGGACATAGGCACAGGCCAAGATTTCATGATGAAATTGCCAACAGCAATTGCAACAGAAGCAAAAATTGACAAATGGGATCTAATTAAACTAAAGAGCTTCTGCACAGCGAAAGAAACTGTCAACTGAGCAAACGGGCAACCTACCAAGTGGGAGAACATTTTTGCAATCTATCCATCCGACAAAGGTCTAATATCTAGAATCTACAAGGAACTTAAACAAATTTACTGGAAAAAAATAAACAGCCCAAATGCACATCAATGATAGACTGGATAAAGAAAATGTGGAATAGAATAGAGAATTCAGAAATTAGCATTTCTGCATAGCAAAAGAAGCTAACATCAGAGCACAGGGAAAACTATGCAGCCATAAAAAGAAATGAGATCATGTCCTTTGCAGGGACATGGATGGAGCTGGAAGCCTTATCCTCAGCAAGCTAACACAGGAACAGAAAACCAAACACCACATGTTTTCACTTACAAGTGGGAGCTGGACAATGACAACACATGGGCACAGGGAGGGGAATAACACACACTGGGCCTGTTGCAGGGGTGGGGTGGGGGAGGGAGAGCATTAGGAAAAATAGCTAATGCATGCTGGGCTTAATACCTAGGGGATGGGTTGATAGGTGCAGCAAACCACCATGGCACATGTACGCCTGTGTAACAAAGCTGCATGTCCTGCATGTGTACCCTGGAACTTAAAATAAAAATTAAAAACGGATAAAAGAGAAAGAAACTGAAGATTCATTATGTAGATTTTCCCATAGTTTAAGTCTGTCGATTGCCATTCACCACGCTCCTCTGGCAGGCATATTTCCTGTGAGTTGATAGTTGGATCTGGAATTTTAATTGGATTCGAGTTAGTGCTGATGTTTATTTAATTATTTATTTATTTTTAATTTAATTTTATTTTATTTTATTTTATTTTATTTTATTTTATTTTAATTTTTGAGACAGAGTCTCACTCTGTCGCCCAGGCTGGAGTGCAATGGTGCAATCTTGGGTCACTGCAACCTCTGCCCCCCAGGTTCAAGCGATTCCTCTGCCTCAGCCTCCCGAGTAGCTGGGATTACAGGTACGAGCCGCCACGCCCGGCTAGTTTTTGTATTTTTAGTGGAGATGCGGTTTCACCATGTTGGTTAGGCTGGTCTCAAACTCCCGACCTCTGGCGATCCACCCACAGTGGCCTTGTTGTTACCACTATTATTCGCCGATGACTTTATGGGTGGCAGGGTGCTCTTTGGTTCCCTTTTTGTGGTGTTATTGGTCATTATGATCATTGCCTACTTTCATTAAGTCACCGTGGCCTGTAAATGATGACATGCTAATTCTTTTTTAAAAAATAATTTTAACTTTTATTGTAGATTCATGGGATTCATGCACAGGTTTGTTACCTGGGAATACTGCATGATGCTGAAGTTTGGGGAATGACGGATCCCATCACCCAGGTACTTAGCATCGTGCCCGATGGTTTTTCAGGCGTTTCTCTCCTCCCTTGCTGCCCCGTGCCAGTGGACCTCAGTGCCTATTGCTGCCATCTTTGTGTCCATGAGTGCCCATTGTTTAGCTCGCACTTATGAGTAAGAAGACACAGTAGCTGGTTTTCTCTTCATGCATTAATAATTCTCTTAGAATAATGGTCTTTAGCTGCATCCGTGTTGCTGAAACGGACATGATTTCATTCATTTTTATGGCTGCATAGTATTTCATGGTATACTTGTACCATGCTTTCTTCATGCAGTCCACCATTGATGGGCACCTAGGTTAATCCCATGTCTTTGCTACAGTGAATAGCACTCGATAAATGTGTAAGTGCATATGTCTTTTTGGGAGAATGACTTATTTTCTTTTGGATATATACCCAGTAATGGGATTGATGAGTTGAATGATAGTTCTAAATTCTTCAAGAGATCTCCAGACTTCTTTTTACAGTGGCTGAACTAATCTACAGTCCCACGAACAGTGCATAAGTGTTCCCTTTTATCTACACCCTTGCCAGCATGTATTATTTTTTGACTTTTAGTAATAGCCATTCTGACTGGTGCAAGATGGTGGTAAGATGCTACTTCCATCATTCCCTCTTCACTGCAGTACCTACTTCTCAACTCAACGCCTCTGTGAGCATAAACTACCCTCATTGACTACCTGGTCCCTCGGTGATAGGAAAAGCAGGATGCTTGAGTCTTGCTTTCTGGGTACCTTTTCCAAGACAGTGAATTGTTGCATTACCATCCTCCAGCGGTGACTAAGATGTTTGTGTTGTTGTGAACTCACAGATTCAACATACTTGATGTATTTCAGTCTATTGCAGTTACTATTCTTATGTATGTTAAAATAGTTCAATTTTTAGCCAGCTTTAGAACAGTTCAAGTTATATATATATATATAGTTATATATAAATAATTGCATTTTAGGTTTTGGGGTACATGTGAAGAACATGCAAGATTGTTGCATAGGTACACACATGGCAGTGTGATTTGCTGGCTTCCTCCCCATCACCTATATCTGGCATTTCTCCCCATGCTATCTCTCCCCAACTCCCCACCCCCTGCTGTCCCTCCCCTTTTTCCCCCCGACAGACCCCAGTGTGTGATACTCTCCTCCCTGTGTCCATGTGTTCTCATTGTTCAATACCTGCCTATGAGTGAGAATATGCGGTGTTTGATTTTCTGTTCTTGTGTCAGTTTGCTGAGAATAATGGTTTCCGTTCATCCATGTTCCTACAAAGGACACGAACTCATCGTTTTTGATGGCTGCATAATGTTCCATGGTGTATATGTACCACATTTTCCCTGTCCAGTCTATCATGGATGGGCATTTGGGTTGGTTCCAAGTCTTTGCTATTGTAAACTGTGCTGCAATGAACACTCGTGTGCATGTGTCCTTATAGTAGAATGATTTATAATCCTTTGGATATATACCCAGTAATGGGATTGCTGGGTCAAATGGAATTTTATTTCTAGGTCCTTGAGGAATCACCACACTGTCTTCCACAATGGTTGAACTAATTTACACTCCCACCAACAGTGTAAAAGTGTTCCTGTTTCTCCACATCCTCTCCAGCATCTGTCTCCAGATGTTTTAATGATCGCCATTCTAACTGGCGTGAGATGGTATCTCAATGTAGTTTTGATTTGCATTTCTCTAATGACCAGTGATGATGAGCATTTTTTCATATTTGTTGGCTTCGTGTATGTCTTCTTTTGTAAAGTGTCTGTTCATATCCTTCGCCCACTTTTGAATGGGCTTGTTTGTTTTTTTCCTGTAAATCGAACAGTTCAATTTTTAGCCACTGGGCACCTCTTCAAATTGGTCTGAATCCTTTTGACATAGGCTACTAGTCTATGATAACTCATTTGCTTCTAATAGGGCATGCTGTCCTGACTTGTAAACTCTAACGCTTAGTGTGCTTGCAGACTGCACCTGCCTGGCTGAATGAGCTAATGGACTTAACGTGCTGGCTTCTCGGCCTCAGATCCCTTCTGGACCCTCCTCTTCCTGACTTCTGCATGTGGCAGCGCCCAGAACTCAGTCATCTGCTGTTTCCTCTTTGCTGTCTGTCTTGGTGATATCAAGTAACCTCATGGCCTTATAATCTCATTCGACACCAACACTTCCCATATTTACACCTTCAGAGTGGATCTCTCCCGCAAACTTCAGACTCCTATAGATTCAACTGGCTACTCACTGTCCCCTCTTGCATGTACAAGACGGGCATGGCCAAACGGAGCCCATGATCCTCCTCACCACCACCAACAGCCCCCCGCAAACCTGCTCTTGCCGTCACATTGGTGATGACCCCATCCTTCCAGAGGCTCAGGCCAGTGTCTCTGGAGCTGCCTTTGACCCCTGCTTTTGCCCTCGCCCCTCTTCTGTTCTGTCAACAAAACCTGTCAGCTCCAGCAGCCTCTTGACTTCATCTCCTTCTGCTACTGCCCCAGTTCAAGCGCTGTTATCTTTCCGCTGGATTCCTGCAGAGGCTTCCAGCTGGGGTCGGTAACAGAGAAACCTGCTAACCTGAAGTCAGTCAATGTCCCTTTTCTACTGAAAACCCTCATAAAGCTTAATGTCTCATTCCAGTTGACAAACCCCGTTTACAGAGTGGAGATGGGGAGTGCAGCTTGTAGGGTGCCCTGGAGCCCACCACTCCCTAACCTGCCTGGGCTCTTCTCTGCATCCAATTAATCTATTGGTAATTTGGGAGGAAAACTGACATTTTAATACTATTGAGTCTTTTGCTTGTCAAACACAAGATACCTCTTAATTTATGTCGGTAGTCTTTAAATTTTCTCAGCAGTGTTTGAAGCTTTCAATGCACAGAATTTGTGCATTTTTTTATTAAATTTATCCCTATTTGATGATGCTACTGCACATGGTGTTTTCCAATTGTTCATCACTGCTATATAAAAACACAATAGATTTGGTAGATTGACTCTGTATCCTGTGCTGTTACTCTAGGTTATTGGTTACAATCAATTTTCTCTAAATTCCTTAGAATTTTCTAGAAGATAATCACGTGGTTTGCAAATAAGAACCGTTTTACTCGTTTCCAATTTGTATGCCTCTGTTTTTCTTACATCATCTCACTGGGCAAGATGTCTAGAGCGATGTTTGCTAGAAGCAATTAGATAAGACATCCTGCTCTTGCTTCTGATGTTGAGGAGGAAACATTCAGGCGCTCACCATTAAATATGACGTTAGCTGGATGTCTCTTAGATTGAGGAAGTATTCTATTTACAGTTTCCTGAGAGTTGTTAATTATAAATGAATTTTGGATTTCATTAATTTCCTTTTCTGCATTTTTTGAGATGATCGTAGGCTTTACTTTTTAAGTCTTTTAAAGTATTATTAATTGCATTGAATGTTACACCAATCTTGCATTCCCGGGATAATTTCCACCTGATTATGGTATGTTATCATTTGATACATTGCTCAAAAAACAGAAATGTATTCTCACAGTTCTGGAAGCTGAGAAGTTCAAGGTCAAGGTCCAGCATGTTTGGTTACTCCTGAGGGCTTTCTTCCCAGCTTGCACATAGCTGCCATCTGGGTCTGTGCTCAAAAGGCCTTTACTTAATGCATGCACTCTGGGAAGTGGGGGTGAGGGTCTCTCTTCTTCTTCTTGTAAAGCCACTAATCCCAACACAAGGGCTCCACCCCCGTGACCTAATCCAATCCTCATTGTCTCCCAAAGGCCTATCTCCATGTGCCATCACACTGGGGATCAGGACTTCCACATATGGGTTTGGGGAGATATAACCATTTACCTCTCTCATAGCACTTCTTTAACAGAATTCTATGTATTTAAATTCTTAGGTTTTCTTTTTTCTTTAATGTGAAATTTCCTTAATTTCTTCTTTAATGTCTTTTGACAACTGTTAATTTCCAAATATTTGTGACTTCTAAAACTATTTTCCTGTTTGACTTCTAATGTAAAACTCAACCTGCAGTACCTCCAACCCGCACCACCTCCAACCCCTACCACCTCCAACCCGCA
>PVKV010041363.1:0-11492 GCA_004027835.1 Alouatta palliata | reverse complement strand
TTGGGGGGAAAAAGGGGAGGGACAGCGGGGGGTGGGGAGTTGGGGAGGGATAGCATGGGGAGAAATAACAGATACAGATGATGGGGAGGAAGGCAGCAAATCACACTGCCATGTGTGTACCTATGTAACAATCTTGCATGTTCTTCACATGTACCCCCAAACCTAAAATGCAATAAAAAGTATATATTAAAAAAAAAATAGATTTCCTCTGAAAATAAGATTCCTAATTATGGCTTCCTAGGAATAAAGATAGTTATAATATAGAAAAAAAACTAATTAAATGCTCATAACAATCCTTTGTTTTGAATGCTATTATTAACATCCCCTCTTTACAGAAGAGACAACTGAGGCACAGAGAGATTAAGTCCTATTACCAAAGTGGCAAATCTAGAAATAGGCAATTCTAGAATTCAAATTGATAGCCCACACGCTTAACTCATAATTTACATTACATTGAGTCTTTGTAATAAATGTTTATGTTAGAATACAGGCTAAGAAGGGCCTTAAAAAGGGTGCTAGGTGATTTGTAAGTTATGATTTCCTAGTCATCATGGGTTTTGGCCTATGTTGATCAGTTTCACCTGGTACTACCAGCTAAAATTAAACCACGTCATCACCAGTTCTTTCAAATGGAGCAAATGGCATGATCTCCCATTGCAGTGGTTTGTCATTCATTTCTTACACAGACCCATGAGCCACTCTTTGTCAAGTGAACGCCATCAGCCAGATGCGAATGATAAGAATGAGGAAGAGGATCTGGAGAATATAACTGAGGCGTTAGGGGTGTTTGGGATTTGAGATGTACTAATTAAGAAGGAGTTGAGGCCAGGTGTGGTGGCTCATTCCTATAATTCCAGCACTTTGGGAGGCCAAGGTGAGCAGATTGCTTGAGCTCAGGTTCAAGACCAGCCTGAGCAACATGGCAAAACTCATCTCTATAAAGAGTACAAAAAATTAGCCCAGCATGGTGGTACATGCCTGTAGTCCCAGCTACTTAGGAGGCTGAGGTGGAAGAATAACCTGAACCTGGGAATTCAAGGCTACAGTTAGCTGC
Organism: Alouatta palliata; assembly: GCA_004027835.1. NCBI lineage: Eukaryota > Metazoa > Chordata > Mammalia > Primates > Atelidae > Alouatta > Alouatta palliata. Next base: position 10,438 of record PVKV010041363.1, on the reverse strand, counting down.
GATTGCGCCACTTTACTTCCTCCTGGACATTGGAGTAAGACCCTGTATCAAAAAAAAAAAGTGGTAAAAAGGGAAGACGTTTCATTCTGCTGGTATGGCAATTTTGTCTTCAAGAAGCAAACAGCCCAGGCACGGTGGCTCATGACTGTAATCCCAGCACTTTGGGAGGCCAAGTTGGGTGGATCACTTGAGGTCAGGAGTTCGAGACCAACCTGGCCAACATGGTGAAACCCCATCTCTACTAAAAATACAAAAATTAGCCGGGCATGGTGGCAGGCTCCTGTAATCCCAGCTAATCCAGAGGCTGAGGCAGGAGGATTGCTTGAACTAAGGAGGCAGAGGTTGCAGTGAGCTGGGGTAGCGCCATTGCTGTCCAACCTGGGCAACAAGAGCGAAACTTCATCTCAAAAAAAAAAAAAAAAAACAAAAAACAAGCAAGCAGAAGTGAATATAGGTTTAATGGCACTTGACACCCTGACACTCAGATAATTTTAGGAGTCCCTTTAAGAAAAAAATACTAAAGTATAAATGCAGGGGCCAAAGACCATGGAAGGCACTTGTTGCCAGTGAAGAATCTGAAGATTGAGCTTCACTTATTTTGTAGTGAGTTGTTGTGGGCTCACCTACATATGGCAGAGGCAAGAGAAGGCAGAAGGAAATTTTGCTGTCTCTGTGCCCCATGCAGACTGGAGATTTCTTCACGGGAACCCTTCAGGAGAAAAACAGCTACCCGGGGACTGTGAATTAAATGAAGAGAAACCAAAGATGCATAAGCTATCTTTCAAATCCGTACTAGAAATAGGTTCAAGTTAAAAGACAACATGCAGAAAATGTATTTAAAAATGTGTAAGGAAAAAATTGGGCCATAGCCATTGGAACAATTTCGTTATGATGGGGCTTCCCTTGGCTTTAGAATACACCAGGGAGGAGGACACTATGAAAGTAAAATCAAGAAAGAGTGCTACAGAGATGTTTTCCAGTGCTTGAGTCGATTGCTATAGAAGGTTAATGTCTAATCTCCTCATCTGCCTTGGTAGATAAAAGCAAGGGAGATCTAGCAGGAGGGACCGGGGTGTAGTCAAACAGATGGATTTGGGCAGACCTCCTGATCTGGAGTAGCTAGGGGAAGGGCTGCAAAGTCTAAAGCCCAGCTACAGAGGGAGCAGACATTACTCAGCGACTGGGCAGGACTTCACGACTGGGAGCTTGCTTACAGAAAAACAAAATGAGCTGAATTATCAACATTCAAGCATGCCTTCCAGGTAGGTGGGACCTCAGGTATGCAGAAGAGAGACAGAAAGTGGGATGATGGTTGCCAGGGACTGAGGGAGCAGGGATGAAGAGTTACTGTTTAGTGGGTGCAGAGTTTCAGTTTAGGATGACAAAATATTCTGGAAAAGAATATTAGTGATAGTTCTACAACAACATTGAGAATGCATTTAATGCACTGAATTACACACTTAACGGTTAAGATGATAAAGTTTATGTTACCTATATTTGCACAAAATACAAAAATATCCTTTTATAAAAGTGAATTTAAAAGACATCCCAGAACCTAAGGAAAATTCCGCAAATCAAAGCCATGGGTTTAGTTCTAAGGACCACAGAGGCTGGGAAATGAAGCAACTGATACTGATTTTTCTTGTCATTTAATAATCTTTGTGTGAATTGTAGACTCAGAAGGCATTTTTATGACCTATCAAGAGGTGAGAAGCCTGGTCCCCACTTCCAAATGGTCATAAATGGTGCATTCTCAGTAGAAGGAATTCAAAAGGCAAGGTGCCTTTTGCAAAAGCAGGGAATGGTGCAGGAGGCAGGAAAAACCAGGCCATGGAAATTCACAGAAAATAGCGTATGTCAAAGGAAAACCAGTCTGGACCAGATCAAAGTAATGACTGGGTTTCTTTATAGCTATATTTTACTGTTTAAGGTAGGGGATTGTCTATAAAGAGACAAAAATGAATGGATTAAGATGTCCTCAATTTAGAAACTGTCATTAAGGGCTTTTTTTTTTTTTTTTTTTTTTTTAACGGAACAGTTTCAGAAGACTTAGAGCTCAGGAAGGGTGCTGATGCTAGGACTTCAGGGAAGGTAGAAAGAAACACAGAATTCAAGGACAGTGATCATGCCTCCAACATTGACAAATGTGATCAAGTTCTATTGAAAGGAAAGGTTTAGTGGTCAGCTAGCACTGATTGCTATTCCTAAAAACAAACTTCAGTCACAGATTCAGCAGCCTATGGGAAGTAAGTAAAGTGATTGACTTACACATTATCATTTTAAGAGGTAGAAGAAAAGTAATTATTAGCAACAGCTTCAACCACAAAATGCTTCCAGACATGTCACAGTTGGAATGAGACTGCTAGAACTGTTAATCCTCTTCACTTTTTTAATAAATGAAAAAACTATGGTTCAGTGGGATTGAATAATTCATACAAATTTTTATTATTTGTGGCCAAATAAAAAATTACTCACAAGATTATATATAAGCCATGGGGTTTCATCACTGGGGTACAAAAAGAGCTGGTGAGTCTAAAGAATATCATACAAAAAGACAGGATCAAGAAAATGATGGATTAGACAAGCCATTGTTTTCTCTACAATGGTATGAAGTGCCATGTAACAGTAAAAAAATGTATATAATTGACCGAGCACAGTGGCTCACACCTGTAATCCCAGCACTTTTGGAGGCCAAGGCAGATGGATCACCTGAGGTCAGGAGTTCAAGACCAGCCTGGTCAACAAGGCAAAATACCATCTCTACTAAAAAATACAAAAAATATCTGGGTGTGGTGGCGAGTGCCTTCAATCCCAGCTACTCAGGAGGCTGTGGCAGGGAGAATTGCTTGAAACCAGGAAGTGGAGGTTGCAGTGAGCTGAGATTGTGCCACTGCACTCCAGACTGGGTGACAAAGCAAGACTCCATTTCAAAATATATATATATGTGTGTGTGTGTGTGTGTGTGTGTGTGTGTGTGTGTGTGTGTGTGTAATATATACATAGTATATATTTCGCATATAGGTAAATATATATATATAAGCAACTAATATATATATATATTTATATATATTTTTTGCTAACTAATATATATATTTGCCTATGTATATAAGCAACTTATATATACATTGTGTATATATATATTGTATATATATTATATATATAAGCAACTATGTATATAAGCAACTAATATATATATTGTATATGTTATATATATATTGTATATATATATAACATATACAATATATATAATATATATACAATATATATAAGTTGCTTATATACATAGGCAAATATATATATTAGCAAAAAATATATATAATATATGTATATATAAAGATAACTTTCTCTAACATGGAAAGAAACAATATGAGAAAGGGCAAAGAACATCAAAGAGGGTAGGATGAAGGCCAAGCACTTTGAAATGAAAAGTAAGGTATAAAGCCGGGCATGGTGGCTCACAGCTGTAATCCCAGCACTTTGGGAGGCTGAGGCAGGTGGATCACAAGGTGAGGAGTTCAAGACAAGCCTGGCCAACATGGTGAAACCCCGTCTCTACTAAAAATACAAAAAATCAGCTGGACACGGTGGCGGGTGCTTGTAATCCCAGCTACTCGGGAGACTGAGGCAGGAGTATCGCTTGAACCTGGAAGGTGGAGGCTGCAGTGAACTGAGATTGTGCCATTGTACTCCAGCCCTGACAACAGTGCGAGACTTTGTCTCAAAAAAAAAGAAGAAAAAAAAAAGAAAGAGAAGTAAGGTATAATTTTGAGGCCAGATAGTTAACAAAAGGGGGAAATAAAAAACAAAATTAGGGGTCTTGAGAAAAAGAATGGAGGAACAAAAAATATATGTAAAATAATTTTGACATAAGGATTTTGACACAGGAAAATATTGAAGAGTAAAAGTTTACTCAGATGAGGAACAAAATAAAATCAAAAAGCGTAGAAAGAAAGATGCTGAGAAGACTTTTGTAACGAATTCAGCTAAGGAGAAACATGGGGTTTGTCCAAGGTGGGAATGAGCTACAATAGACCATATAAACTTTTCTTTTTTAATCTAGAAAGAAAGGAAAAGGAAAAGAAAAAAAATGATTCACGTCTAAAGTCTGTACCCTCTTTGATATAAACATGCTTTGCATCACTCTATATAAAGGTAGGGTATTACCATTACAGGATATTTAGTTGGACTTTTTATAATGAAGAACAACTGATCTGGGATTTAGGAGTAAGATCAAGTAGTCTGAAATAAAAATTAGGTTTGACTATAAAGGTATCAGTTGATAGCACTTAATCAAAAACTCTTGTTGCCTCTGAAAAATTGCTGTGAAATGACTATAAAGTTTCCTTGCTTCCTGCAGTTCCCTGGTTGACCAGCTGTTGCAGGACTGAAATAAAGAAATCTGAGCTTAGATAAGGCTTTCTCTGGGAAAACAGGTGGGAGAAGAATGACACTGCCCAGACCAGAGGCAGATAACCTTTCAGGAGTGGAAGGCCACACACTGCTGCTCCTGACTCTTCAGGTCTGCGGTGAGGGTTGGGGTACTGGAAGCCAGGTACGCATCTTTTCACCAACACCCCCATCTCCTATATCAAACTTGTCTCCAGCCTTTCATATTCAGTCCCATCCATCCTCCTTCACACCCCGCCCCCACGTTTTTCCTAATGCAAATCCTCTTGGGGAAAGTTAAGCCTGTGTGACTTTCATCTCTCTAGGTGTCTATATCAGATATTCAGACTGTTTTTCCTAGAGCTGAAGCTGAGAGCGATTGCCCTACGCGGACTGCAGGTTTTTTCCCCAAGAATCTGAGATAGGAAATGGACATTCTCAAGTATGGCACATCTGAAGAAAGGGAAGAATCAGATGTCAAAGATCAGTTGTAACAGGGAGTATGTGGCAGAAGTCACCTGCCTGTGACAACTGAGGGAAGCATGGAGATGGAAGATGGGAGGGGGAAAGACTCATTACTCCTATTTGCAGTGAAAGCAGCTCCCCTCGTTGGGTGGACACGTTCTATGTTTACTATAAAATGACTTTGGGAGACACCTAATGGTCAACGTACAGACCGGACAATTATACAGAAGCCCTCTTAGGAGTAATCAAAGTCAGCACGAAGTTCAAAATCTAACGTAGTCATGTATCATCCAGGCAGAGCTAATGAAGGACACCAGATCTCATCCTATCTGATCCTTCAAAGGTAGCTAAAATACCATACTCAGACCTTTTTCTTTTTTCAGGCGGAGTCTCACTCTGTTGCCCAGGCTGGAGTTCAGTGGAGTGATCTCGGCTCACTGCAACCTCTACCTCCTGGGTTCAAGAGATTCTCCTGCTTCAGCCTCCTCAGTAGCTCAGACTACAGGTGCGCACCACCACACCTGGCTAATTTTTGCATTTTTAGTAGAGACGGGGTTTCACCACGTTGGTCAGGATGGTCTCGATCTCTTGACCTCGTGATCTGCTGGCCTTGGCCTCCCAAAGTGCTGGGATTACAGACGTGAACCACCCTGCTGGGCTCATATCCAGACATTTTAGAGTGAAAAGGACTCACAACGGAATGTGTGTTCCCCATTCAGTGTTGCCTTTTATTTTCACAGTAAAACTAGAAGAGAGTAAGTTGTTGAGCATATTGCTATTAAAAGAACACAACCAACAGTTGGAAATTAAACTAAAAAATCTGGGCTATAGCCTGAAACATACTAACATTTTCTAATATCCCACAATGGAACCATGTATTAGAAGCAATTTCTGTTTTCAGTTTTATTTCCTCCTGGCATAACTAAAATTTGTTATTTAATGACTTCGTGTGTGATACTGCACTGCCTCGTAGTTTCCCCAAATTCATCCTTTTTCAAGCTTTTAAAGGAAGGCCTGCCATTTCAACATTCCATTATGTAATAAACAGATTTATAAATTTCCTATCTATCTTCTTCTTCTGTAAAATTGAGACTCAGTGCAAATCTATTTGCATGTTGATGAAGATATTTCAAGGACCACAAATTCTGCAAGAACATTGATATTTCACCAGCAGGGCTTGAGGTTTGGGTTTTAAAAATTCCACTCTTCTTCAATGATTACAGGATACAGCAAAAGCCTAAGTAGGGCCTTTTTTTTCCCTATATCAAGGCTTATATTGGAATGAATCCCAGCAACACTTTTCCTGTGTTTGAGAAGCATAAGTTCTTCTGTTCGCTGATTCTATCGAAATTATGCACAAAGTTCTGGGGTTTCTAGGATATGAGGCAATAGGAATTTGCTTTCCTTTGCTATTATTCAGCAACTGGAGGCTATTTGTAATCATAGCACATCCATCTGAATTTAGCTGTCTAACAGAAATGGAGACATTTATTTCTCTCTCTAGGCACTTTGGTTTTGTCAAGTGACAAGAAATACAGTCGCGGCCCTGTTGTGGAAGCAACTAGAAACTACAAGACTTGAACTTGAAAGAGTTTAGAAATATTTTATTGGAATGTTATTTTCCACCTGAAGCTGACTGATTCCATTTCTTACAATTGCAATTATCCATTTGTTACAAGCTGCTCCTGTTTGTTTCCTTTTAGCAGTTTTTCCAGCAAAGCACAACAGTAAACATTAATCTGCTTATTGGAAGAAAAGAAAGAAAGAAAAAACAAGCAAGCAAGAAAGAAAGAAAGATGAAAGAAACAAACAAAGAAACAAAGAAAGAAAGAGAAAGGAAGGAAGAAAGAAGAAAGGAAGGAAGGAAGGAAAGGAGAAAGGAAAGAAGAGAGTAGAAAAGAATAGACAAGAAAAGAAAAAATAAACGTTTTCAAGAGAAAAACTAGAATGGTGACTGAAAGAATTACCAGCCCAGCATTAATCAGGATCTGGGATTTAGACCTGAGGCACACACTAGCTGTGACTGATAGACTTCTTAACCCAGGAACTGCAGCATGACTGACATTTTGGTTGAGATCATTTTTGGTTATAGAGACTTTCCTGTGTGTTACAGAATGTTTAGCAGCACCCCTGGCCTCTGCCCAGGATGCTAGTGGTGCCTCTACCCGGGATGCTAGTCACACTCCTCCACCCTTGAGACAACCAAAAATATCTCCAGGCGTTGCCCTGGGTTGCAAAGTCAGCTTTTGTTGAGAAGCATTGTCTTAAGCCCTAGTGAAACTGAGTGAAACATCTATAAAGTGAAACTAATGAGAGCAGAGAGCTGCTGTTGCTGGTACAATGTAAAATAATGCTTTTGAAAGGGCAGTCTGCAATATAAATATAAGGCGTTATTATTTTATAGTCAGATTTATTTATTCACATATTGAATTTAAGATATCTTCATGGGGAGCAGGGGACTCAGCACATCTCAGCTGGCAGAATATGATGAGACTGTTTAGGAGAAATATATCCCCTTCTCAACTGTAATATCAAGAGTTAAGAATTTACAGACACATCAATGTTTTAAAGTCCTGTATAACAAGTTAACAAAAGGATTCAGGTGCTGAACAGGGATTTGATCCAAATGACCATTGAGGTTGATTTCGGCTTTGAAGATAATAAGAAAATTAAAATAAGAAAATTAAAATGGGATTAATATTTCTAGAATAATCAATATCCATTCTCTAGAAGCATATTAATCTCCATCTATTGAAATAAAATTAATTGCCCTAGAAGTGACTAAGTTCTCTGGAGAATGGGTACACTGTAGATGTGACCTTGAGAGCAAACTGCTCAAAACGAAGCTGTAGATATTTTCTAGATATTCTTCTTGAAAGACAACACATTACCTCTAAGAAAACGGGAAGGGATTGGGAAGCATGGCTTTGGAGCAGACAGCTCAGAGAATGGACGCTCAGATGTTCCAGTCAAGATCAAAGCCTGTTATTTGGTGTAGCTAAATGGACAAAATAACCGTGAAGCCAAATTTATGCACAGCAGGGATGAGTATCTTATAGAGGCAGAAATGAATGGATATTCCTGTTACAGAATACTGACTCTCAATCTTTATATATTTTGCTAGGAGTTATTACTTCTAACACTCTTAGGAAGTCCTAGAATTTTGAAGGTTTTCCTGGAGTTTTCTGTAGTCATTAATTTTTGAAATAATATGAACAAAAATATCTGTGTTCAGAAAGAGATCCTTTGCATTCAGTTCTGTTCTTTTATTATTTCTTTCACATTAAAAAAAAGTGAAGGCAGAATGCAATTGTTTCTTTGTGCAAGCCACTTTTGCATAATGCCAAGCAAACATTACAAAAGAATCAGTTGTACAAACAACATGAGCCAAGAGAAATGATAAGTGTTTAAAATGAGTATCTTGTAGTAGCTAGTGATTCAAGTAGAATAAAAACAGTCTGTGGCATTGAGAAATCGAGGGCATAGACATGAAGGAAATCAACTGAAAAAAGGTGACCTGGATTTTGGGTTTACTTAACTCCTGTAAATGGGATATTAACAGATAAATCAAAAGATTTGGAGCAATGACAAAATATCTAACACTTAAAAGATGTTTTCCTTCATTTTAATCCTATGTTAAGCTTCTCAAGAAATATTTACATCACCTGATGCAGCATCTATGGTAAATGCACGATTGTACTGTGTATTTTAGAACAATTTTAGTTTCTTTTGATTGATAACATTAGAGAAGAAAAAGAATATTATTTTAGAGTGTCTGGTCCTTTAAATTTTGGCAGATAAAGAAAATTTCCATGAAATAGAAGACATTTTTCCTCTTGGTTTTAAACTTCTAATAAAATGTTGCTGACAGACTAATTATAAATGTTTTATATATTTCATGCATATGTGTTCCTCTCTAAACCAATTTAATTCCCATTAATGCTAATCTTGTTAATACCCACTCAGAGAGGAAAGGAATACTCTTAATAAACTATTGATTTATTTGGGTGATTTAAATGGGGGATGGGCAGAAACAGATGAGAGAAAACCTGCCATTTTGCCCACAAATGCATTTCCTAGAATATTTTTTCAAATACTAATGAACATTAGGTTAATATATAGTATAAATAGGAAGTGGTGGGGGGGAGAATAAAGTGACAAAGTGACAGTCCTCCATCCAGGAAAAATAAAAACATTGTAAACGAATGGCTAATTATTTCTTTAGAGTACTAGCAATTAAAAGTGAGATATTACAAAAGGTAGATTTTCTTTCTTTAAAAAGAGGTAAATTAAAAACAAATGAGACTCACACTTGCAAGTGCTAATTGAACACTGTTTTTCTTTCTTAAAAAAGTCAGTTAAATCAACAAATGGGAAAGTTATGTTCCTGACACATCTCATGCTACCCCTAGTGTGGCTGACCACCTTGTCCTCCATGCAAGAACCCAACAATTCCTCTCCAATTCAATGAAGCACTCATCAGTCAAGATTTCTATATCTCAGGGTACTTTAAGAAGCCAAGAAGCAAGATTGGCTCTTAAAAGAGGTTGTGTCCAGGTCTGAGTGGTTTTCTTGAACACAGCTTTATAATGAGACTTGGGGGTAACCTGGGACTTAGAAAACAAGGGAACACCCTCTCTGTCCATTTTCAGATCATCTGAAAACTAGTTAACCATTTCTAAAGGTGCAGACGTCTTCTTCCCCATTCTCCCCGGAAAAATTGGCCTGAAATAGGGAACAAGTGGAAGATGGAATTTTGTCCAGGGTTCACCATTTGGCCTTTAGATACATCATTCCACCTCCCAGAGACTCAGTTTTCCTTTCTGTAGAAAGGGTATAATAATCTCTACTTACTGTGCTCTTATATAACAGAGCAATATATATATATATATATTTAAGCCATCGAAAAGGTACATTGGAAAGTACTATGAAAACTGTGAAGTGGGTACAAACATATAATACTAACTGGGAAATAATTTAAGAAAAAGTGGCACAGGAAAAAGGGGAGAAAAATATAAGGTTAGATATCAATTTTATCAGGGCTTTGTATTAAAAGAAGAGAGAGAGAGATGTTTACCCTCAGGATTTTCTGAAAACTTTTAATGACAACTGATGCTTATACTTTATGGGTATATAGGACATAAAATAAAAACTGAAAATTGAAAGCCTTTAGACAGTGAAATTTTCCTTTTTTTGATCCAAATGTTTGGTGTCGGTTATACATTAAGATGGGGTGGGGGTGAGAACAATCTCTTAACATTCATTGAAAAAAAATACTGAAACATATTTTCAGCACAAATATTAAACTGCCTCTTCTTCTCTACCGATTGGTAAAAAAATATATTATATTTTGATTTTTTTTTTTCTTTTTAAATTATATGGTTATCCATCCCAGCCGAAGTCGTGCCCGGTCATCTGGTAGAACTTGAGGTTGAAAGGCCGGTAGAACTCACGCAGCCTGCGCACCACCTCGCGGTCGATCTCGGGGTGGGTCCTGCCCTTGGTCTTGCCCAGGCAGTGGGGCCGGCTGCTGCCCTCCGCCTTCTTCAGGCAGGGGAAGCCCTTGGTCTTGTTGAAGTAGAAGTGC
>PVKV010041362.1:0-11486 GCA_004027835.1 Alouatta palliata | reverse complement strand
CCAGATTTGTAGGCCAGACAAGCATTAGAATCCCATTTTAGTGATTCTGAGCTAAATTCAGAGAGGTTAAGTGATCCCTGACCAGAGTCAATATTAGAATACAAATATGTGCCTACCACATGCAAGACACTGTACTGGAGGTTCAGAGATTAACAGGAACAGTTCTCACTGTTAAGAATCACCGGGAGGCAGAGGTTGCAGTTTGCCGAGATTGGGCCATTGCACTCCAGCTTGGGGCAACAAGAGCAAAACTTAGTCTCAAAAAAAAAAAAAAAAATGTTAAGAATCAATCTAGACACATTCATCACGGGAGACATTTGTTCCTTCCCTGTGACAGATCTGCCAGGCCACCCCTTCATTATCTGGAGACCATCTCCTAACTTGGCTTAGGCAGCCTGACGTCAGCCCTACACTGCCAGGCTCTACTCTGTTGTCTGTTTGGCTCTGAGTTGCTGCTACTCTAGCTTCACTATCCATTTTGGAAATACATGCCAACATATTGTATTTTATTTTCTATTTCTAGAATTTCCACTTGTGATTCTTTGCTGATATTTCCTATTTTCAATTCATTTCAAGGAAATATATATATATATATATATATATATATATATATAGGTTGATTGATTGATTGTACCTGGTTGTAATAAATTCTTCAAAATCCTTATCTGCTAATTCCAACATCTGAGTCAACTTGAGGTTGGTTTCCGCTGATTGTCTTTTTACTTAAGACCGGGTCACTTTTTTTTTTTTCTCTTTTTTGAGACAGAGTCTTGCTCTGTTGCCCAGGCTAGAGTGCAATAGTATGATAATAGCTCACTGCAGCCTCAATCTCCCAGGCTCAACCTATCCTCCCACTTGGGCTTCCCAAAGTGCTGAGATTACAGGTGTGAGCCAGCATGCCTGATGGCCCTGTTTTTCTTTTATTTCACACAAAAAAATTATATATATTTATAGTGTATAACAATGTTTTGAAATATGCATACCTTGTGGGATGGCTAAATCAAACTCATAGCATGTGTTACCTCAAATGCTTATCATTTTTTGTGGTGAGAACACTTAAAGTCTACTCTCTTAGCAGCTGTCAAGTATACAACACATTGTTATTAACTCTAGTCACCATGTTGTACAAAAGATTTTCTTTTTAACGTATTCCTTTTTGTTGTTGTTATTGTTTTTGTTGTTGTTATTGTTTTTGTTGTTGTTTGAGATGGAGTCTTGCTCTTGTTGCCCAGGCTGGAGTGCAATGGCATGACCTTGACTCAGCGTAACCTCTGCTTCCCAGGTACAAGCAATTCTCCTGTCTCAGCCACTTGAGTAACTGAGATTACAGGCATGCGCCACCACGCCCAACTAATTTTGTATTTTTAGTAGAGACGGGGTTTCTCCATGTTGGTCAGGCTGTTCTCAAACTCCCGACCCCAGGTGATCCACCCACCTCAGCCTCCCAAAGTGCTGGAATTAGAGGTGTGAGCCACTGGGCCCAGCCTAAATTTATTCTTTTTAAAATAAATTTTGTATCCTTTAACCAATGTCTCCCCAGTGTACCCTACCCACCCGTTCAACCGCAGCCTTTAGTAACCACCATTTTATTCTCTGCTTCTATGAGTTCAAGTGTTTTAGATTCCACATATAAGTGAGATCATCCTATGTCTGTCTTTCTGTGCCTGGCTTATTTCACTTAACATAATGTTCTGTCAACTCATCCATGTTGTTGCAAATGACGAATTTCCTTCTTTTTTAAGGCTGAATATTATTCCACTGTGTATATACACCGTATTTTTTATTCATTCATTTATCAGTGTACACCTAGTTTGATTCTGTAACTGGGCTATTGTAAATAGTGCTGCAGTGAACATGAGATTGCAGCTAGCTCTCTGACATCCTTTTATTTCCTTTGGATATATGCCTATAGTGGAATTGCTGTATCACATGGTAGTTCTGTTTTTCGTTTTAGAGGAAGCTACATACTGTTTTTCTTAATGGCTATGCCAATTTAAATTCCCACCATCAGTATACAAGGGTTCCCTTTCCCCATATCTTCACCAACACTTATCTTTCATCTTTTTGGTACTAGCCATTCCAACAGGTATGAAGTGATAACTCACTGTGGTTTTAGTGTTCATTTCCCTGATTAGTGACGTTGAGCATTTTTTCATATTCTTGTTGGCTGTTTGCATGTCTTCTTTTGAAAAATATCTATTCAGGTCCTTTGCCCATTTTTAAATCAGGTTATTTGTTATCTTGCTGTTGAGTTATATGAGTTCCTTATATATCTTGGATATTAACCCTTTATCAGATGAATGGTTTGCAAATATTTGCTCTCATTTCATAAGTTTTCCCTTCACTCTTGATTGTTTACTTTGCTGTGCAGAAGCTTTTTAGTTTGATGCAGTCTCACTTGTCTACTTCTTTTCTTGCCTGTGCTTTTATGGTCATTACAAAAAATTATTGCCTAGAACAATGTCATGAAGCTTTTCCTCTATGTTTTCTTCTAGTATTTTTACAGTTTCAGGTCTTCTGTGTAAGCCATTAATCTATTTTGAGTTGCTTGTTTATATAGTGTGAAAGGCAACAAGAGGTCCAGAGTTTATCACTTTTGTCTATAGGGTGGTTGGATCTGGTGATATGGTTTGGTCTGTGCTTCCCACATAAATCTCATCTTGTAGCTCCCATAATTCCCACATGTTGTTGAAGGGACCCAGTGGGAGATGACTGAATCATGGGGACAGGTCTTTCCCGTGCTATTCTCGTGATAGTGAATGCGTCTCTCAAGATCTGATGATTTTAAAAACAGGAGTTTCCCTGCACAAGCTCTCTCTTTGCCCACTACCATCCATGTAAGATGTGACTTGCCCCTCCTTACCTTCTGCCATGATTATGAGGCCTCCCCAGCCTCATGGTACTGTAAGTTCAATAAACTTGTTTTCCTGTATAAATTACAGGAAAAAAATACTCTGGATTTTGTTTTATTCCTTCAAAGAGTGTTGATGTTTTTGCTTTAGCAGCCAATTAATTTGGTTCTACTCAAACGGCAGACTCTTTCTCTTTTGAGCAGAAGCTCAAATATCACTTCAGTTCTTTTATCTTTAACAGAGGTGCTTCTCATCTTCCCTACACATGCATAGTTCATGGGTCAGCCAAACCCTAGGACAGAATTCACACTGAAATTTAGGGCTCCCTCTCTCTGACTTTTCCTTTCTAGGATTCTCTCCTAACTTTGCAGTGACTGTGTTTGCCCTGAACTCTGTCCTCTGGTTCTGTAGGCCAAAAAGACTACAGATTTGAAGAAAAAAAAAAAAGCAATAAAGAAAAGAAAACAAACAAAAAAGAAAGACTACAGATCTTCCATCTGGGCTTTAGTCATGCTTTATGTTATATAGGCACTGCTGTTGTATAGGAAAAACTAAACTATTTTCCTCAAACTGTTTTCTCTTACACAGCACTTCACTCAGTCCTTCTGACTCCACATGGCTGGAGCTTGTTTCCACATATACCAAGCAACCAGTTCTCCTGCAGATTCTCCAGTGGACACCAGCTGGGTGTCCTCAAATATAACTCAACTCTGACACTATCTACCTCTAATATAATTCAATTTTGACACTGTCTATCTACCTGGAGATAGAGTCAGATTCCACAGATTAAGGGCTCAGTCTCACAAAACTGCCTTCCGCTTCAGATGCCAGTCATAACTTCTGGCCACACTATACATTGGGAGTTCCTAAGGCCCCCTACTCAGGTTTGATTAATTTGCTAGCTTGGTTAATAGAACTCAGGAAGCACTTTACTCACCTTTATCCATTCATTATAAAGAATATTACAGAGGATACAGATGAACAGCCACATGGTAGAGAGGCATAGGGCAGGGTTTGTGGGAAGGAGCACAGAGCTTCCATGCCTTCTCTTGGGCACCACCTTCCAGGAACCTCCATGTGTTCACCTATACAGAATCCCTACCCCTAAATCCATCTTTTGGGGTTTTTATGGGGACTTCATTTCATAGGTGTGATTGATTACATCAATGGCCATTGGTACTCAACGTAACCTTCAGCCCCTTCACTTCCTTAGAACTACAGGGGTGGGGTTGAAACACCAGCTCCCATTTTGAAGCCATCCAGGGGTCTCCACCACCAGTAGCTGCCATTATACCAGTAGCTTGGTCTCCTTCCAAGTAGCTGGGATTACACCCAGCTAATTTTATTTTTAGGGTTCCACCATGTTGGCCAGGCTGGTCTCAAACTCCCAACCTCAGATAATCTACCCACCTTGGCCTACCAAAGTGCTTGGATTACAGCCATTAGCCACTGCACTCAGCCTCAAGATAACCTTTTTTGAATTCCAAGGATTTTAGGAGCTGAATGTCAGGAAATGGGAAGATCAAATGTATTAGTCTGTTCTCACACTGCTGATAAAGACATATCTGAGACTGGGTGACTTATAAAGAAAAAGGCCAAGCATGGTGGCTCGTGCCTGTAATCCCAGCACTTTGGGAGGCCAAGGCGGGCGGATCACCTGAGGTCAAGAGTTTGACCTGGCCAACATGGTGAAACCCCATCTCTATTAAAAATACAAAAAATTGGCTGGGTATGGTGGCAGATACCTGTAGTCCCAGCTACTCGGGAGGCTGAGGCAGGAGAATCGCTTGAATCTGGAAGGCGAAGGTTGCAGTGAGCCAAGATCGCACCACTGCATTCCAGCCTGGGCAACAGAGTGAGACTCCGAATCAAAAAAAGAAAAGAAAAGAAAAAGAGGTTTAATGGACTCACAGTTCCATGTGGCTGGGGAGGCCTCATAACCATGGTGAAAGGTGAAAGGCATGTCTTAGATGGCAGCAGGGAAGAGAGAATGAGAGCTAAGCGAAAGTGGTCTCCCCTTATAAAACCATGAGATCTCATGAGACTTACTCACTACCATGAGAACAGTATGGGGGAAACCTCCCCCATGATTCAGTTATCTCTCACGGGGTCCTCATACAACACGTGGGAATTATGGGAGTACAATTCAAGATGAGATTTTTGGGTAGGGACACAGCCAAACCATATCAGCAAATATATATTTCACAGTATCACAGGTGCCAACATCAGCCTTCTTTCTAGCTAAAAGTCACTGAAAACAAGAAACTCACCAAGTGCCATTCTTTCTTCCAAGATTCACCCCTCCCTTTCTCCACTCTCCCCTTCCACCACCTCAGAAACCTAAATGCCTTCAGGTCATTGATTTCATGAGAGGACGAGGTGGAGAGGGAATTTAGAGTTTAACGTTGTTATTGAAGGGATGGTTGGCTCCAACAGGACTTACGGAGCCACGCCAGAAGCAGAAAGCTCTCTTTTGTTGCATCATGCCCCTCTCTATAAGTTTTGTTTCCAGGAAAGTTTCCACCGCTGAAAAACAAAACCAAAAGTTTGAAAATTCACTGTATCTATCCAACTTTGTGCCAATTTTTTTTTTTTAAGAGACAGGGTCTCACTCTGTCACCTAAGCTGGAGTGCAGTGGTATGATTGTAGTTCACTGTAACCTCGAAATCCTGGGCTCAAGCAGTCCTCCCACTTCAGCCTCTGGAGTATCTAGGACTACAGGCATGTGCCACTATGCCTGGCTAATTGTTTTAATTTTTAATTTTTGTAGAGACAGGGTCTTGCCATGTTGCCTCAGCTGGTCTCAAACTCCTGGGATAACAGGCATGGCCCAGCACACATAGCTCCTGCCAATATTTAAATCCTCTAACATTACTTCTAAGTGACTTGTGTGCCCAGCCTTTTTTGTGAGCACTTCCAGTAACACAGACTTTGCCTTTTTTCCTCTGTGGTTTCTGTCTTGTCTTCCCTCCTCAGCTTCCCAAGACCCAACAAAGACTTTTGTGTCTGTTTCTCTTCAATGGCAGAATTTTAGCAAACCTCATTGGGAGGAAGAGCTGACTGAATTTCAGCTGCTAAGTGTTGCTTTTCTTTGATGAGCATTTCAAATGGACCTTTTTGGTGGGAAAGGACATGTACAGCTGAGCCTTTATTTTGACATCTGGTTGATACTCCAGAAACATTGATTGGCCTGGCACAAGTGGCCAAGAACATCTGCCGCTCTGCTGCCCTGCTCAGGAAAGAAGTAGAAGAATGACTGAGGTGATGGGTACCTTATGGCTCTGTTAGGAGATAACCCCAGGGACTGTGGCTTGGACCCAGATATGGTGAGAGCTTTCTACATTCTCTCCTGTGTAAGCAAACTGAAGAGTATAGAGGAAAACTACTGTCATGGACAATGGTCATAGAATCGGGAGTCCTGAGTCCCATTATGAACTTGCCTCTAACTCTATAACCTTTAAGAAATCCCCTCTAGTGGCATGTGCCTGTAATCCCAGCTACTCGGGAGGCTGAGGCAGGAGAATCGCTTGAACCCGGGAGGCAGAGGTCGCGGTGAGCCAAGATCACACCACTGTACTCCAGCCTGGGCAACAGAGTGAGACTCTGTCTCAGGAAAAAAAAAAAAATGAAAGAAATTTCCTCAACTTTCTATGTGGATTTTTCCTTGAAAAGGGACAGGTTTCATGGATGGCTGCAAAGTAAATGGAAGAAATGTGCATGTGAAGACATACAAAGGAAAGAGAAGCCATCGAAACTGGGAGTGATTTGTTTATATAGACAGTGGCTAGTGTAGAAATCACTGATTGATTCATTTATGTCAAGTACACAGCCTTTCCTGATGTCTTCAGGGTAACTCTCATTCACCTTTGTCTCTTTGAGGGGCAGAGTTTTAGAAGTATTTGCTAATATCAAGACAAATGTTGCACAGTAATTTGAGTTGGCTTACTCTCCAATAAAGGCTGTCTGTGCATCTTCTGCTCTTTACCACCCACTCTCCTGATAACAAAACAAAACAAACAGAAGTAAAATATGCTCTCCACTTGTTGCTTTTGCCTTGTTGATGCATTCACTTCTGGTATTTACAAATTTTTTTATTTTATTTTTCAGAGTCAAAAGCAACAAATGCCACCTTAGGTCTTCGGACATTTTTTCTCAGGAATCCCAATGATAAATACGAACCATTTTGGGAGGATGAGGAGAAAAACAAAAGTGGGTTAACTGAATACAGATCGATCTCCATCAATAAAAGCCGTCCTCTTCAAAAACCACTTCCTGCGTTCATCTCAGAAGATGCCTCCGGATATCTGACCAGCTCCTGGCTGACACTCTTTGTCCCTTCCGTGTACACAGGTGTGTTTGTGGTCAGCCTCCCACTAAACATCATGGCCATCATTGTGTTCGTCCTGAAAATGAAGGTCAAGAAGCCGGCGGTGGTGTACATGCTGCACCTGGCCACGGCAGACGTGCTCTTTGTGTCTGTGCTCCCCTTTAAGATCAGCTATTACTTTTCCGGCAGTGATTGGAAGTTTGGGTCTGAATTGTGTCGCTTCGTCACTGCAGCGTTTTACTGTAACATGTACGCCTCCATCATGCTCATGACAGTCATAAGCATTGACCGGTTTCTGGCTGTGGTGTATCCCATCCAGTCCCTCTCCTGGCGTACTCTGGGAAGGGCTTCCTTCACTTGTCTGGCCATCTGGGCTTTGGCCATTGCAGGGGTAGTGCCTCTGCTCCTCAAGGAGCAAACCATCCCGGTGCCCGGGCTCAACATCACCACCTGTCATGATGTGCTCAATGAAACCCTGCTTGAAGGCTACTACGCCTACTACTTCTCAGCCTTCTCTGCTGTCTTCTTTTTTGTGCCGTTGCTCATTTCCACAGTCTGTTACGTGTCTATCATTCGATGTCTTAGCTCTTCCACAGTTGCCAACCGCAGCAAGAAGTCCCGGGCTTTGTTCCTGTCAGCTGCTGTTTTCTCCATCTTCATCATTTGCTTCGGACCCACAAACATCCTCCTGATTGCGCATTACTCATTCCTTTTTCACACTTCCACCACAGAGGCTGCCTACTTTGCCTACCTCCTCTGTGTCTGTGTCAGCAGCATAAGCTGCTGCATCGACCCCCTGATTTACTATTATGCTTCCTCTGAGTGCCAGAGGTACCTCTACAGTATCTTATGCTGCAAAGAAAGTTACGATCCCAGCAGTTACAACAGCAGTGGGCAGTTGGTGGCAAGTAAAATAGATACCTGCTCTAGTAACCTGAATAACAGCATATACAAAAAGCTGTTAACTTAGGAAAAGGGACTGCTGGGAGGTTAAAAAGAAAAGTTTGTAAAAGTGGATAACTTGAGGATTCTGTTAGTCCCTGCCCAAACTGTATTGACTTCACCTCCTAAAACAACAGATGTATGACTTGCATGCCTGCTTTTTATGGGAGCCATCCAGCATCTGTTTTTGTTAGTTACCAGATAGATAACAGGATTAGAAGACCATGTTATTCCAAGGGTATATTGCCAATGCTACAGTAATAACTGAATGTCACTTTTGGATATAGCTAGGTGACATATACATATTTATACGTGTGTGTGTATGTAAACGTATACACATGCATATATTATTGCAGTGCAGTTTAGAATAGGCACTTTGAAACCCTCTTTTCTTTTCCCCCAGCAATTATAGAAGTAATCTCTGATTCTCTGATTTAAGTCTAGGTTGGTAGAGTTTAGTCCTGACCATTTGAAGATGTTTATCAACAGTGAGAGACTCCATAGTTTGGGCTTGTACCGCTTTTGCAAATAAGTGTATTTTGAAATTGTTTGACAGCAAGATTTAAGTTATCGAGGGATAAGACTTAGTACTATCTGTGTGTAGAAGTTCTAGTGTTTCCAGTTTTAAACATATCCAAGTTTGAATTCCTAAAATTATGGAAACAGATGAAAAGTCCCTGTTTTGATATGGATAGTATTTTTTACATTTTATACACGGTATACATAAGCCAAGACAGAGCCTAAGTCCTCTAGTGAAGGTACGCTGGCTTTCCGAGTAGCCTATTCCTGGGAGCTGCATGCGTCTGCCCCCAACGGAGGACTCAGAGCAGCAGACATGCCTGGGCCGTGTCAGGTACAAATTGGCCAGAAACCCTCCCTCCGAGCCTCGCAGAAAGCAGTGAGACTGGGGCCACCACATTGACTCCTTCCCCGTGGGATCGGCTGTGAACTGATCATGTTTATGAGAAACTGGCAAAGCAGAATGTGATATCCTAGGAGGTAATGACCATGAAAAATTTCTCTACCCATCTTAAAAACAACGAAAGAAGGCATGGACTTCTGGATGCCCATCTATTGGGTGTAAACACATCCAGTAGTTGTCTTGAAAGGTCAGTTCTGATGTGGAAGCACCCATTATGTACTATGGGCACTCAGATGGGTGCTGGGTGTACCAAGTGCAGTAAGACTGAGACCTGCCCTCAAGAGCAAAGTAGATGACGCATAGAGTGTGATGTATGTGTAATAAATATGTCTCACACAAGCAAGGCCTGTCAGCTAAAGAACTTAGAAAATTTGGGTTACTATTTCTTGTGGTTATAACTTAAGGTGAAAACATAATCCAATACAAGACATTTATTTTTTTAAATAAGTCTGATTTAATTGGGCGCTATTTATTTACAAATGATTTGCTTAATAGATTGCTCAAATCAAGTTTTAAGAATCAATCATGTCAGTCTGCTTAGAAATAACAGAAGAAGGCTGGGTGTGGTGGTTCACATCTGTAATCCCAGCACTTTGGGAGGCCAAGGCAGGTGGATCATGAGGTTAGGAGTTCAAGACCAGCCTGACCAACATAGTGAAACCTCGTCTCTACTAAAAATACCCAGAAAAATTAGCCAGGCGTGGTGGCACATGCCTGTAATTCTAGCTACTCAGGAGGCTGAGGCAGGAGACTTGATTGAACCCAGGAGGTGGAGGTTGCAGTGAGCCAAGATCGCGCCACTGCACTCCTGCCTGGCCAACAGAGTGAGACTCTATCTCAAAAAAAAAAAAAAAGAAATAACAGAAGAGAATGGAATTGGCATTGAAATCTAGGAAAATTATTCTATAATTTTCATTTACTTAAGACTTAATGAGATTTTAAAAGCATTTTTTACCTCCTAAGTATCAAGTGTAGAAAATCTTCATGGAATTCACAAAGTGATTTGGAAATTAGGTTGAAACATATCTCGTTTTTCTTGTGAAGAAATGGTAGCATTTTAAACAAAATAGAAGGTTGCAATGCAAATGTTTACTTATTTAAAAGAGCAAACTCGCCAGGCGCGGTGGCTCACGCCTGTAATCCCAGCACTTTGGGAGGCCAAGGCAGGCGGATCATGAGGTCAGGAGATCGAGACCATCCTGGCCATAGTGAAACCCCATCTCTGCTAAAATACAAAAAATTAGCCAGGCATGGTGGCGCGTGTCTGTAGTCCCAGCTACTCAGGAGGCTGAGACAGGGGAATTGCTTGAATCCAGGAGATGGAGATTGCAGTGAGCTGAGATCATGCCACTGTACTCCAGGCTGGTGGCAGAGCAAGACTCCGTCTCAAAAAAAAAAAAGCAAACTATTTCCAAATACCATAGGATAACTTACATAAAATATGACTATATTGTACGTAGAAGCTAGCACTGGTTTTATTAATTTAGTGACTGTATTCATTTTATCTAAATCAGTGGAGGTTTACTGTCATTGTTTATTAGTCTGTATATATTAAAATATGCTGTCATTACTGTACTTGTAAAATAGTATGTCACTGTTTTTGTGTTCACTCTTAAAAATGTAACCTATATTAATAAATGTGAACATTTGCTTGGTATCTCTTTGGAATAAATTAGTATTGTATCTTTCTGGTCCTGGCACACTTTAAGGGGTTAACTGAAGAGCATTTAATAAAGAGGTGATTTGCAGAGGTATGGACAGGGTTAAGGGAACCAACAGGAGTGGTGAAGCACCCCCAGAGACTAGCAATCAGGGGAAGCTGTTACTGCCCCCAGGGCCCAGGTAGAGGAGGGAGCACACTGACCCCTCTCCCTTACCCTCTAATCTCTTTCGAGGCCTCCCCTTGATCCTAAATCTTAACCCAAAACTCAGTGGTGAATTAGTCCATAAAGATCAGCTTCCTTGAGCATGGAGAATGGATCTGGGAGAACAAATGCATGAGGGAAAAAAAAAAACAAAAACCAGCACCATTTCTGCCAAAGACATTGAGTGATTCTCTCTCTCTCTTAATCCTTTCTTAGGAAAATTTAAGCTTATTGAGAATATGTTCATCTTTCTGAGTTACAGATATCATGGGTAGTGTCTGCAGTTCTTCCCTAGTGAGAGAAAAATTAAATGTCAGAGCAGAAAGGAAATCTATAGAAGGGCTGTGCTGTCTTCTCTGGCTGAATGACAGTCCTTTGCCATCTAACTTCCTCAGGCAGAGGGGAAGAGGGGAAATTTAAAGCAAAATGACTAGTACTTCTCAGGTTGAAAATCAAAAAATTTTTTGTACGTTAGATTCATAGTCAATGAAAACTGTTTCCACTAAACAAGGATTTTGTTAACACAGAATTTTTATAAGTTAACACACAAACTTTTTAAGTTTCTGAGGCCTGGACT